>RYFJ01004263.1:0-47579 GCA_003991445.1 Oryza meyeriana var. granulata
GGCTTCGGGATCGCGTACTTGACATTGCGCGAGACACGAAGAAGCGTGAGAAGAAGAGTAGGGGTGGACGGAGGTAGCGACAAGACGAATCGAATGCTTGATCCGGGAAAAGATCGAAGCAGGCAGGCAGCGTGCGCGATGGCGCCGGCGGCCGAGGGCGGTCCTTCGGGGGTTGACGAGGAGTCGGTGCAGGACAGAAGTATGGCACGACGTGTGTTGAAGAGAGAAGAGAAGGATCAGAGGAGAGAGAAACAGAAGAGATCGGACGTCGGGGAAGACGACGACGACGGCTGCCCGGGGCGCGCCGGGCGTTCGCCTCCGTTGCACTTGCGTGGGGCCGGCGTGATGGCGTAGCGCAAGGAGGCGGCCTGCTCGGATGGCGAGAAGTCGGAGATTGAGAGAGAAAAGGGAAGCGCGAGGTAGGACGGTCGACGTGCGGGTCCACAATGTCGGCGTTTGGCACGAGTGGGCACCGGACTGAGGGACGGTTGGAGGGCACGGACGGCGGAGCACGGGCCACGGGCTGGAGAGGCGGGCACGGGCGGAGGGGCGTACGGGCACGGGCTGTCCGCGGGCGTGCGGACCGGCTGGTGGGTCCCGGCTTCGCTGTGCGACATCGAGCCGAGGAAGAGAGGAGAGGGAGGCGGCCGAGGGAGAGAAGAGATAGGGAGGCCCAAGCGAATACAGGAGGCTTTACATTTTTCAGGAATTTGTTTGAGGGATTTGTAGGGAAGTGAAAGAGATTTATTGGGATGGGAAGCTTGTCATGAACACTTCAGGAATTTAATCAGAGGGAGGCTTTGAATAGCAAGACTCTGTATACATATACTATAGATACTGGTATATATATATTTTAAGAGGATTCGGAGAGAGGTTTCAAAGGGAGGAACGGTTCGGTTCTCGAATTAAATTTTAATTCGAGAGTATGACTCAGGAAATTCTGTGGGATTTGGAAGAGGTGTTCTGACGATGGAATTTGGGCGATATACATTATATGGAATTCTGGAATATATTTGGACTAAGAAAGAGGAGATTCAAAAGGACTGGATTTGATTTAACTTTGGAATTTTGTAATGGGAATAAATTGAAGTATACGGAGGGAATATTAGAACTTGAATTATATTCTCACGGGATTTGAGACTTTTGGAATATATAAATTTGACAAGTTGCAGGGAAGGAGTTTCTCGATGAAAATCTGGAATTTTTGAGCAGGAAACAAAATGAAGAGATTTCACTGAAAGGCTGCAAGGATGATTTTCGAAGAGTTTAATATCGGAGGCTTCGAATGCAAAATTCGAACCCGGGGATTTTTTGGGGAGGAGTGAATAAAGGCTTCTAAGGAATTCGAAGGGGTTAGATTTTGAATTTTTCCGAGGGGTGTTTTGAGAGAGACACAATCGAACTGCAAAATTCGAGTCTCGGAATCGGAAAGAGTTTGGTGGGATCGAGGATTTAGAGTTTCAAAGGGAGCTTGGATCTGAGATTTACGGCACTTAGTCCTTAAGCACACACAAAGAATCCAAGTTTTTTTGAATTAGGGTTTTCTTTTTACGAAAATGGTGTTTAACGGCCTGGAAACCAGGGGCGTTAACAACCTACCCCCCTTAAAAAGAATCTCGTCCCGAGATTCGACGATAAGGGGAACCACGACGTAACGCCGGGGAAGAACTACGGACCCTTCTTACTAGGTCTTTGTGGTTATATACACGCTATTCCGAACTTCATCCTTCAGTTGGCAAAAGCTTCATGACATCCTGGCGAGTATGTCGGTCTTGACGGCTTAATCTTCCAGGTCTTGTTGTAGGATTCATCTGGCTTCCGGTGGAACCTGATCTTCTGGCGTCGCTATGGTCTCGAAGGGTTAAGGCGTCTTGTCAACCTCGTTTCTGTTTTACGTGGTTGAGGCGAGATCTTCTGAAAACAGGCGAAGTCTGCGACACTGATCCGCTATTTGTGACTGACGCTCTTGGGGAGCGTGGCGAACTCTATTACTTACCTATATTGATTGCACACCGCGCCGTTATCGCCTTGGCCTTGAGGGCATTGTCGAGAGTAATGTCCCCATCTGATGGCAACGGAAAACACTCGACTTCGGCCAAGCTTCTGTTGGTACGCGGCGTGTGTCGTGAGATTACTTCCCTCCACTATTACCATGCTGACACCTGACATTTGGTGGGGTCTTGAGGGAGGGACGAATCAGTAAAAGGGGCATACTGGGTTGGGCCTCTATTAAACTCTGGACTGGGTTGTTCTTCGAAGATTCCATCCTTTGTTGCGAAAACCAAGCTGTGAGCTCTTCGCTTTCCTTATGTTCCCACTATTTCTCTGTCACGCCTTCTACTACCAATAGAGCCTTTTGTATCATATGCTGAAATGTTGGGAACTCATGGCCACGAGTTGAAGTCTTATCATCCACGTTCATTCCTTTCAAGAAACTTCCGCTATCTTCTTTTGTCTGTATCTCTACTTCTTCAGGGCATATCGAGCCAACTTGGAAGTGACTCAGGTATTCATTAATACTGCTATGCCCTTGCTTGAGGTTGTTAAATTCCTCCTTTTTTCATGTCGATTATACGCTCAGGGAACGTACGATGCTCGAAAAAGCTTTTCCGCCAAACGAATTCCTTCCATTCGATGGTCGCGCATCTTCATGTCCGGCACAATAATTTTCCCACCATTCCGCGGCTGGTCTCTTAATTGATGGGGCCGTAGAGGTTTCTCTATTGGGGTGCATTGTACCAAGGTTTAGTTTCCTTTCCACGTCTTTAAGCCAATCATCGGCTTCGACTTGGCTCGACGGTGGGGAGAACTCAGGGGTCGTGATCTTAGAAAGTCTATCAACTTGATCTTCCATGTTCTTTGCTGAGGTTGTTGTCGGTTGCACTTTGCCCTTGTGTAATCCTGCTAGAGTTTGGCTATCCTTGTAGGATCTGAGTTTGCATAGCCAGGAGTTGTTGGAGGTTCAGTAAGTGTGGGTGGAGGAAACTCAGGTTGTTCGTGTCTGCATTCTGATTGACGGGTTCATTAGCGTCTTCATGTCCATTATCTGCTACTTGGTCTATATTCTGATCCTCGTGGAGTTATGGTTGGCTGCTTGAACTGGGTCATCCTCATATCCGAAGCGGTTAGGGACACGGACTTGACGACGGGCACGACGAGCCATTCTAACCCAGAAAAGCGTCAAGGTAGAGGGAAATTACTAGGAAAGGAGAAAACAGAAGAGAAGAAAAAGAAATATCCCCACGAAAAATTCTTTTCGCAAACGGAAGACCAAAATAGGTGTGGCCAAGTCCAGGACTTGAACACACCATGCAAGAACGAACTACCAAAACATTACACACTCACACACTATCTTCGCGAAAACTCCTAACGAGTTCCGACGATTTCTAAGGTTAAACTCTTCTTTGCTTTCATCTTCATTCCTGTCTCGAGTACGGAATACTCCACGTCTTCAGGCGAAGATTCCATGTCCTCAAAGTGAGAAAGGGAAAAGGGATATCTAACTTCATGATTTTGAGGGGGTGAAGAGTAGAAAATTCTTTTTGCGCAAATTTAGAGTGAGAGAAGAGAGCAGAAAATTTGTCGCAAATAGCCTTTACATTTAAATATATTGTCCTTAAAGGCATCCTATGAGAGAAGGGTTTCGTTCCTATACCAAACCTATGCTCTGATACCACCTCTGTAGCGCCTCCCGCCCTGCACCACCTGCAGCGATACCAGAGGGCAAGCGCCGTGGAAGATTGGCGTGAACCAAACTCCCACGGAACCGCGATGCCGGTACCAGTCCCAGGAAACCAAGCTGGTACCCGCGGTCAACTGAGATGTACCACAGCAATTACTAATATACGAATATATATATTACTATACCTTTTAAGTTGCGACTTCGGGCAAGCCCTGAGCAGCAACCGCAAACAGAACCACAGCAGCGGAACGACAGCGCAGCGAGAACCCAATCCACAAGCAACGGCTTGGACTAGAAAGAAACCCTAATCTTCACTTCAACTTCACTCTTCCTGAATGAGGGAGAAAAGGAATGGATTGAGTACTTACGTACTCAGCAAGTCACAGAAATGTGAGTTATGCAGGCTATCAAAGAATAGGCTGGGGTTATTTTGCAAACCATTTTAATTTGAAAACACTTTCGAAAACCTAAGTGTGAGTTGTCTTCAAAGTGACTGGAAGGAGGCTCTCGCCTCGATCCTGTCCGCGAATTGCTTTTCAACAACTCAAGCGGACGAAGCAAATTTTAATTGATCTCAAGTATTCTTATACCGCTTGCTCGGATCACGACACGGCTCAGTGATCTGCCTACAAGCAGCCTTCCATATCAAACATCTATTACTTTATTTTCAATTTCGTCCTCACTAGGACGTTAATCTCATCTTCACTTTAGTCCCATCCGGGACATCATTTCATTCTCATCTCATAACTCATATCGATGACTCTCCAAAGCCATCCTTAATCTCAACTCAAACTGCTTCCACTCGGGGAGCCTAACTATGATGTCAATCGACATCCCGGTCACACAGCCCCGTTTCAGACCACTCAGTCATCCATCAGCCACAAAGGCCAATTCTGGTAACGATTCCCCATACCACAAATCTCTTTCGCAAACACTTGCAAACAAATCTACGCTTAGAGGAATCACCTCACATTGCCCGTAACCGTGGCACGGCTTTCGAACAGTTCATTGATCTTTGCAAAGATTGTACGCTTTACCCACACGACGCGAGCTACTCCCACACTGATCAGGTGGAGGTTCGCGACAAAGCCTTTCCAAAGCCTTCCCAGGATAGCACGCTGCCCTATAAATGGGTGCTCACACTCAACCAAGTACCAGGAACTCACTTTCCTGTACTCAGGGACGGGTACATCGCCCTCTTGGCACCCAGCCAGTCCCACATTTATTAGCAACCGAACCATCCTGGGAACACTGATTACTCAGCCAGGGGTGTCCCATACCACCCGTGTGGTCGCACTGTGACTATGCTCAGTGCAATTCCTCAAGAATCGGTCCTTATATGCGAATACGAAGTGCCACCACACAGGCGATCACTTTGCACCGCGAAAACTTTCGCAAATAGATTTGTTTCGCAAAATCTCGCCGACATCGCATGTCGGGTTTTTAAACCACTTTGAAAACCCAAATTTTCCCAATCGACAAACAATGTGTTCTGAGTAGACCATCGGAATCCATGCTCAGAGAGCACGATAACGAGGTACCACGAAGGTGGAGCGACAAGGAATAGGGTATCAAAGTCCTACAGGGTTTATGCAACTACCGGGCAGGTCCGTCGGTTCGACACGCAAACCGAGGCCAATCAATTTATCGTGCACACTAGCAATGCAATTTTGCAAACAAACATTTTTAAATTTAGGAGCAATATGTCAAGGAGTGACTTGCCTCAAACTTCGTCTTCAGGCTTCACGAAAATCCGACGTCCGACGAATTTCCAAGCGTCGACTACGCGCAAACGAGAGAAAAACACATACAAAACCCTAGAAATAATATACTATTATTAATAACTAATAGTGCCATAAGGTAGATCTTATTTTTAGAAAAGTTTAGAGACTTTGAACGGAGTCAATTGGAGCTACGGTTAGAAGATATGAATTTTGGGAGTCTTAGGGATTTTTCTGGAATAAGAAAAGGATTATTTGAATTATTGGGAAAGGAATTAATTCTGGAAATTGGGCTGACAGGTGGACCCTGGATCAGTGGCTGGAGAGAGAAACTGAGGATGGTGGCCCACTTGTCATCGGGAGAGAAAGGAGAGAAAACGAGTAGTTTACAGTGTATGGCTCAGATGTCACTATGATAGAAATTAAGGGTGTGATTACTGTTTACTGGGTCCACATGTTAGTGACCAAGGATGGAGAGAGGATCTGACCGGGGGTCCACGGGTCAGAGGGTTGGTGGCTGGGGTCCACATGCAGACAGAGAGAGAGAGAGAGAGGAGGGTGCCGGATGGTAACTGGAGACCGGGCAGAGAGATCGACGGTGGTCGGCGGCCGGGGCTTGCCGGCGATGGCGGCGAGGGGAAGGAAACGGACTACGGGAATGGAACGAGGGGAGTGCGGCGAAGGAGATAAACGGTTCGGATTAGGTGGTTGGTGGTCAACAGCTTCCGGCGGCGCGACAGACAGGAGCGGCGGCAAGGGCGGTCGTCGCCGGTGACCGAAAGAGCGGCGGAGGGGGCCTGGGGTCTTCGGGTTGGTTGCGGAGAGACGAGAGGAAGAGAAAGACAGGGGCATTGGGTTCCTACCTCGTGCGGCGGCGAGTTCCCGCAGCACGGCAATGCGGGCGGCGGCGCCTGATTTGGGCTTTTCGATTTAGTGGCTAATCGGCGCGGTGAGGGGAGGTGCTTCGGGGTGGCTCAGGGGACTCGGTGGTGCGGCGGTTTGGTCAGCGGTGCCTGGAACGGCGGTGGAAGCTTGGTCAGAAAGCGGCGGAGGGATGCTCCCGGTGGCGAGCTAGTCTGGTGTTCGGCTTGGCGACCGGAATGCGAGGGGGTGCTCCTATTATAGAGGAGCTCGGAGCTATCGTCAGCGGATAAGGGTGATGGGAGCACGGATAAGCTCAAGCTCAGCCGAGGCGCATCAATGGCGCCGGCCTACTGTGGCTCGCGTCATCGGGGCTACCTCGTGCTGCCGCGAGACACGAAGAAGGAGACAGAGAGGCAGAGGGGTGTGGCGACGGGATAGCGACAAGACGAATCGAGGCTTTTGACCGGGAAGATCGAGCAGGAGGCGGCGCGATTTGCGCCGGCGGCCGAGGGGCGTGTCCTGCGGGGTTGACGAAGGGGTCGGCCGGGACAAGAGGTATGGGCACGGACGGTGTTGGGAAGAGAGAAAGATCGAGAGAAAGAGAGAGAAGCAGAGAGAGATCGACGTCGGGAAGACGACGACGACCGGCTGTCCGCGGCGGGCGCGGGCGCGTTCGGCCTCCGTGCCGCTGGCGTGCGGGCCCGGGGTGATGGGCGTGCGCAAGGAGGCGGCCGGCTCGGGATGGGCGAGAAGGTTCGGGAGATGAGAGAGAAAAGGGAGAGGCGCGAGGTAGGGACGGGTCCGACGTGCGGGGTCCACATGTCGGCGTTTGGGCACGGAGTGGGCACGCACGGACTGGAGGGGCACGGGTTGGAGGGGCACGGGCACGGGCTGGAGGCACGGGCACGGGCTGGAGAGCCACGGGCACGGGCTGGAGGGCACGGGCACGGGCTGTCGCGGGCGCGGGCGGCCTGGCTGGTGGGTCCCGGCTTCGGCTGGCTGCGACAGAGGCCGAGGAAGAGAGGAGGAGGGAGGCCGGGCCGAGGGAGAGAGAGATAGGGAGGCCCAAGCGATACAGGAGGCTTTGACATTTTTCCAGAATTGATTTGAGGATTTGTAGGGAATTTGAAAGGAGATTTTATTTTGGATTGGATGCTTGGCTCATGAACACTTTCAGGAATTTAATCAAGAGGCTTTGAATAGAGACTCTGATACATATACATATAGATATGTATATATATATTTTAAGAAGGATTCGGAGGGAGGGTTTCAAAAGGGGTTCGGTCTCGAATTAAATTTTAATTCGAGACTATGACTCAGGGAAATTTGTGGGGACTTTTGAGAGTGTTTCTGAGATGGAATTTGGGCGTATATACATATATATGGATATTTGGATATATTTGGAATAAGAAAGAAGGAGATTCAAAAGGGACTGGATTTGGATTTAACTTTGGGAATTTTGTAATGGAATAGAATTGGAGTATCTTGAGGGAATATTAGAACTTGAATTTAATTCTTGGGGATTTGAGGACTTTTGGAAATATATAAATTTGACAAGTTGCGGGAAGGGAGTTCTCGATGAAAATCTGAATTTTTGAGAGGAACAAAATGAAGAGATTTCACTGAAAGGCTGCCAGGATGATTTTCGAAGAGTTTTATCGGAGGGCTTCGAATTGCAAAATTCGAACCCGGGTATTTTTTTGGGAGGAGTGAATAAAGGCTTCTGAAGGAATTCGAAGGGGTTTAGATTTTGAATTTTTCCGAGGGGGTTTTGAGAGAGACAATCGAACTGCAAAATTCGAGTCTCGGAATCGGAAAGAGTTTGGGATCGAGGATTTAGAGTTTCAAAGGGAGCTTGGATCTGAGATTTACGGCACTTAGTCCTTAAGCACACACAAAGAATCCAAGTTTTTGAAATTAGGGTTTTTACGAAAATAGTTTTTAACGGCCTGGAAACCAGGGCGTTACAGTTTCCATCCGCCGAGTAGCCCCATATATTTATTGCCGGTGTAAAACATCGACAATCTTCTTGAAATCTCCTCCAAATGACCTATGAAGTCCACACACAAAAATTTGCTCCAAAATACCAAACTTTCCACTTGGGACTCCCTCCTTGATTCCCTTACCTATCCTGAGTTCAAGTATAAAATTTGAATTCAAACTCCCGTACAAAAATCAATTCAATCCCCAAAATACCTCTCAGTTCTGTTCTCAGGGAAAACACAAAAAAAGCACTATTTCTCCTGGGCCGCGCCTCCTATTCTCTCCCTGCAGCTATGCGGCACAAGGCCTGTACGTGCGCCCATGGATGAGCGCCGTTGGATGCTCGCCACTTGTCCCGGGAGCGCCAAGGACGCTGTTCGATCCCCTTATCCTGCCGGCATGTGACCGCTGCTGTCTGAAGGCCGCCGCGTGGCACCAGGGATGCCCCCTGCCGCCAATCTCTTGGGCCTGCTTGTCAGTCGGCCTCTGTCTTGTGCCCGCCCATGCGCGTGCCCATGCGAGCACGCCGTCAGCCATTTGGATCGCACCGCGTGTCCTGAGCCGCGCGCCGCCGTTTGATCTCTGTTGCATAGTGTGTAACGCCCAAAAATGCACCATCGAAATTCTGAACATTCATGTGTATTAAATCCCTGTCCAGGAAAGCCAGGGTACACAATTCCAAGTTGCCATACAGAGTGCGTCTTACAAACAGGATAAAATTATATTACATAAGTGTAGCGGTAAAAACAAATAAAGTCTATACACAGCTAGTCAAGCGGAAGCTTCCAATCCACAGGCATCTTGACGGCGGAGCCAGCTTAGTCCTCTAGTCGCTCCTCATCAGACACGTACTCCACCACTGAGAGGAAGAAAAGGAGCAAGACTGAGTACCACCCACAGTACTCAACAAATCACACCCACAAATATGCACAATGCAAAGGGGGCAAGGATAGGCTGGAGGTTTATTTGCATAAGAGCAGTTGTAAACAATAGCAGTTCACAACCGGAAAAAAGCTTGATTGATTGATCAATATTAATCCTCCACTGATCAACGTTACACCACGTTGACTAGGCCCAACCATCCATCTGAATTATACCAGTTCCATTAAGTCAAGTTAATTATGTAAGATGAGACTAATCACGGTGAGTCTTGACCAACATGCCCGTAACCGCGGGCGCGGCTATTCAAATAGTTTTTAACTTTGGCCAGAGGTGTACAACTGTACCCACAAGACACAGCCCCACACATGTTCCTGTGTGCCGGCGTATCACCATGACACCCCGCGAGAGGCTATGACAGGACCGTTCACGTAACCTCTCCCTAACCATCCACACCACACTGAGGTTGCACCTGCCACCAGGATACCCCACATCGGCCAGGCTACCCCCCTTACGCCACAATGGATCCGGAAGCCGATCAATCCATCCCCGGGTTGACCCAGCTCCATCACACCCATTCTCACCATCGGTGCCTAAGAGAGGGAGAAGAGACGCTACAAGCTCAGCCGTTGCCCACGCTGGTTTGTGGAATGTACGAGTATTTGCCCAAGGGGTTCCCGTGAACCGGTCCTTAATTGCCATGGGTGCGACCAACAAAACCATGCACCCACAGCCCACCATTTAGGTCAAATTTTAGTAATTTAACATTAACATATCCAAAGTTCTATTTTTCCGCCATTGAGTCGAACCAAGAATGTAAATGTTAATATTTAATTCCCAGGTGAACTAATAGTTTCTAAGCATAACTAAGCATCCTAAGAATAGTATTCTAAACATGTTGTTACCTAGGTGACAAGGGACAAGGTTCAAATACTAAAGCATAGTCCTATCTATATAAAGGTTATAATCCATACCACATGAAATAATAAAAACGTGCAGGTTTATTTAAACAAAGCATTTTAGCAAAAAGTAGGTGAAAAATGATCAAGATTACAGTGTGACTTGCCTTGCTCCGGCTCGACGTACTAGGCTACGACCTCGTAGTAAATAGGAGGGTCGAGTGCGTCGGATTCTATAACAGATAATGCACAAACAATTAAAAACAGTACATGAGGGCAGCCAAACACGAGCTGAAAATATTTTTAATGAATTCTTGGCATTTTTTTGGATCTAATGAAATTTGAATAGACTTAATCGGAGTTCGTATGAATTAGTTATGAATTTTTAAAGTTTTACAGTGATTTCCTATATAAATTTAATTATTAAATGATTTATTGTGCAATTAACAGCCATTTATGGTGTCACCCGAGGGGAAAACGGCGTTGACCAATAGGCCCCACCCGACGGTGACTCAAGGGCGCCGGTGCACGGTGGACTCGGTCCACCGGGCCAGGAGTGGGAGTGCCACGTGGCACACACGTGGCGCCAACGTGGCAGCCACGTGGCGGCCACACAGGCAGCCGGCGGACGGCCCTGATTTGCCCCGCGGCAGATCGGATGGCCCAGGAACGGTGGCCACACGCCGGCCATCCCGAGCGGGAGGCGGCGGCGCGCGTGCGACCTAATGGTCGCCAGCGGCGACCATTCGGCGCGGCGGCGGGCACGTGGAGGGACGGAGGGGAACGGGGAAACGGCGGGGAACCTCATCGATGGCTCGCGGCAGTGAGAGCCGGAGTGAGGACGACGGCAGCGAGGCGGGAGCGGTGGCGGCTTCGGGATGGCATCGGCAATGGCGCTCCAATGGCAACGGGAGAGCGAGGAGCGGCGAACGAGGAACTCAGGAGGCTAGAGAAGACGGGAGAAGAGTCGGAGTGGAGAAATGAGGCACGACACGGCGGGAATTGCCGGTCGGAGAGGAGACAGGGGCCGGAGCTCACCTTGCACGAGGGAGGGAAGTTCCGGCGGGTTTCGGCTTCCACGAAGCGGTGGCCGAGGTGCTCCTCGGCACGGTGAAGACGGCGGTGGTAGCGGCACGGATTGGCAGCAACCGAAGCTGCGGCGAGCGGCGACAGGAGATGGCAAAGAACGGCGAGAGCTCGGGTGCGCTGTGGCGGCGGTGTTTGGGAGCACGAGGAGGCGCGGTAGGTTGGGGAAAAGATGGAGAAAGGGGACGGGGAGGATTTTATGGGCTCGGGGGGTGAAGTGGTGGCCGGATTTTGGGCAGCAACGGCCGGCGAAGTGGGGAGGACGCGTGGCGGCCAGCGAGCTCGATTCGGTGCGGATTTGAGGAGAAAATGGGCGGATGCGGCGTGGATGAGGGAGTGGATGGGGGTCTCGATCTCCGGGGCGTGCGGCATGGGCGCGGGAGGCATGGGAGAGGCGGCGGCGTGGCTAATGTTAGCCCGCCCCTTCTGGCCGGAGTTTAGGGGCGAAGCTGACAGGCGGGGCCTGCCTGTCAGCGCCCCTAACGGCAACGGGCGGCGCGGCGAGATGGGACGGCTCGAGTGCAAGGAGAGCGAGGCCGAGGAGAGACAGGCCTGCGGGCTCACCGGCAGGCTGGCACAGGAGCGGACTAGCGGCCCAGGAGGGAGGAAAAAAAGAAAAAAGAGAAAAGAAAAGAAAAGGAAAGGTTTTCCCAGTGCAATTTAATTTCGATAATGGTTTTCAATTTATTAAAAATACTTCCAGTTCTCTAAAAATTCCAATAAAAATCCCGTTAATATATTTCAGCAAGAGGAATAATAGAAAATTATTCCCAGCCATGATAATTTATTATTTTATATTTTTCACATTTAATTAATTCATTTGGCCATTTTAATTAATTTTTCTTGGGCCATTTTCTCGAGTATATTTTGTGTGGCTCTCTTTAAGAGGAAAATTTAGGGTGTGACAAACCTACCCCCTTTAAACGGAATCTCGTCCTCGAGATTTGGACGTGCTGGCGAAGAGGTGTGGATAGGCGGACTTCAGTTCATCCTCTCGCTCCCATGTGGCTTTCTCCTCTGAATGATGGCTCCACTGTACCTTGCAGAACCTAATCACCTGGCTTCGAGTGTTCCTTTCACTGATCTTCAAGATTTGAATTGGCTTTTCCACATAGATGAGGTCCTCCTGGATCTCGATCTGCCCCGGATCGGCCTGTTCTGCTGGTATCCTCAGACATTTCTTTAGTTGTGACACGTGGAACACGTCGTGTATGCCTGCCATTGAAGCTGTGAGGCCTAACTGATATGCTACTTCGCCTTTACGAGCTAGCACTTGGTAGGGTCCCACGAAACGAGGTGCTAACTTCCCCTTGGTTTGGAACTTGTGTACCCGTGGAGTGGTGTGACACGAAGATACACATAATCTCCTTCCTCGAAACTTAGATCTCTGTGATGGTTGTTGGCGTAACTCTTCTGTCTGGATTGAGCTGTCTTTAAGCGCTCCCGTATTATGGCCACCTTCTCTTCTGCCTCTTTGAGTGTGTCAGTTCCAAATACCTGGCGTTCACCCGTTTGATCCCAGAAAAGGGGTGTACGGCACTTCCTGCCATACAAGGCTTTGAACGGTGCCATTTGCAAGCTGGCTTGGTAGCTGTTGTTGTACGAGAACTTGGCATAGGGTAGGCTCTTATCCCATGTCCCTCCGAAGTCCAACGCACAAGCCCTTAGCATATCCTCCAATATCTGAGTGACTCTTTTAGTCTGATCATCGGTTTGTGGATAATAAGCTGTGCTGAAGTTTAGTCAAGTTCCTAGTTTTGCTTGTAACTTCTGCCAATACTTGGAAGTGAACTGGCTACCACGGTCGGATACAATCCTCTTGAGTACTCCGTGTAAACACATTATGCGAGCATGTAAAGTTCTGCCAGTCTTTTACTCGAATATGTTGTATGTATGGGGATGAAATGAGCAACCTTGGTGAGTCGATCCACGATTACCCAGATTGAGTCATATCCTGAAGATGTGCGGGGTAAACCGGTGATGAAGTCCATCCCGATCTCTTCCCACTTCCACTCTGGGACTCTGAGTGGCTGTAAAAGTCCGGCAGGCCGTTGGTGTTCTGCTTTGACTCACTGGCATACATCACAAAGTGCCACAAATTCTGTGAATTTCCTTCTCATGTTGGCCCACCAAAATTTTGTTTTGAGGTCTTGGTACATTTTAGTACTTCCGGGATGAATGGAGTATTGCATCTCATGAGCTTCCCGGAGGATTAAATCCTTGAGTTCCTTGTTTTCTGGGGCGCACAGTCGTTCACCCATCCATACTACCCCATTTTCGTCTTCCATGAATCCTTGAGCTTTTCCAACTCTCATGTTCTTCTTGAGTTCTTTGATCTCTGGATCATTCGCTTGGGCCTTGCGAACTTGATCGAAGAGTGTGGGTTGGGCCTCTAGGGCTGCCACGAATCCAGGGTCAACGATACCCAGATTCAGACGTTTGAACTCTTGCTGCACTTCCTTGCACAACGTCTCTGCTCGAGCGGGGTTGCAGTAACTTTTCCTGCTCAAAGCGTCTGCCACGACGTTGGCTTTTCCCGGGTGGTAGTGTATCCCCACATCATAATCTTTAATCAATTTCAGCCACCTTCTTTGACGGAGATTCAGGTCAGGCTGGGTAAATATGTATTTCAGGCTCTTGTGGTCCGTGTAAATCTCACTGCGGTTACCGATGAGGTAATGCCGCCAAATCTTCAAAGCATGGACCACTGCTGCCAATTCCAGGTCATGTGTCAGATAGTTACCCTCATGGGGCCGCAACTACCGTGATGCGTAGGCCACAACTCTACCTTCTTGCATCAACACACATTCTAGCCCTTGGCGAGATGCATCATAGTACACCTGAAAGTCTTTCTTGGGATCTGGCAAGATCAGGACTGGTGCCGAGACTAACTTCCTTTTGAGTTCTTCGAAGCTGCGGTTGCACTCGGCTGTCCAGACAAACTTTACATCTTTCTTCAACAATTGAGTCATGGGTCTCGCAATCTTCGAGAAGTTCTCGATGGACCGGCAGTAATACCCCGCAAGTCCGAGGAAACTCCGCACTTGTGTCATTGTCTTGGGCGGTTTCCAATTGGTAGCAGACTCCACGTTCGTTGGATCCACAGTAACTCCCTGGGCGGTGATGATGTGTCCGAGGAACTGCATTTCTCCCAGCCAGAAGTCACATTTGCTAAAATTGGCATATAACTGGTGCTCTCTCAACTTCTCGAGAACCAAACGGAGATGTTGCTCATGCTCTTCTGCTGATTTTGAGTAGACCAGGATATCATCGATGAAACCCACCACAAACTTGTCCAGAAACTCCATGAACACCTTGTTCATCAGATTCATGAAGAAAGCCGGTGCATTTGTCAGTCCGAAGGACAGAATAGTGCACTCGTACAACCCATACCGAGTGGTGAAGGCCGTTTTTGGGATATCCTCTTCTCGGATCCTCAGCTGATGATAGTCTGATCGTAGGTCTATCTTGGAGAAAATGGTGGCACCCTCCAACTAATTGAAAAGATCATCAATCCTTGGCAAGGGATACTTGTTCTTGATTGTGACATTATTTAGTGCGTGATAGTCCATGCACATCCGCTTTGTTTTGTCTTTCTTTTCCACGAAGATGACTGGTGCACCCCAAGGCGATGTGCTTGGTCGAATGTAACCCTTCTGTAGCAGATCGTCGACTTGCTTCTTGACTTCTTGACTTCTGCCATCTCATTCGGTACCATTCTGTACGGCCTCTTGTATATTGGCGCTGTTCCTAGTGCCAAATCAATCCTAAACTCAATTTCCCTTTCAGGTGGCATCCCCGGTAGATCTTCCGGGAACACATCCAGGTATTCCCTTACTATCGGAATGTCCTCTATTTTCCTCTCTGGCTTCATTTCATTTTCAACTCGTTGCTCCACTGCGACCAGGTTCAAGCTCACTTCCTGCCTTTGTGGCACTGGCGATTTGAAAATAACCGCCTTTCCTTCCGGACTAGTTACCGTTATGGTGCGATCGGCACAGTGGATCACTCCTTTGTGTCGGGTCAACCAATCCATTCCGAGGATGACATCTAGGTCTTTAGATTCCAGGAGGATGAGATCGGCTAGAAAAGGTGATCCTTGGATTTCTAGCCTCATTGAAGGGCTATAGTGAGCTGTGGTGATGTGGTTCCTAGGTGTATGAACCCGCATAGGGAGCTTAAGTTTCACTATTTTAATTCCATGCGTTCCCACAAATTTCTTGGATATGAAAGAATGCGTTGCACCAGAATCAAAAAGTATGGTTGTAGGTATTGAGTTCACAAGAAATGTACCCAGTACTACCTTCGGTGCAGCCTGCGCCTCTTCCACGGAGACGTGATTAACACGCCCCTTTATCACCTGCTGGATGGCGTTGGGGTTCTGGGGAGCTGCAGGCCTGGGTCCCATGCGTTTCAGCTTCAGGCACTTGTCGGCGAAGTGGCCCAGTTCATTGCAGTTGAAACAGATGAGGGTCTTGCCCCCGCCGTCTTTCCGTGGCTGACTCTGCTGCGTTGGTGCCATTGGTGGGCACGGAGCGAGATGACGGTAGTGCTGCCCGCTGTTGCCTTTGAAATGCCCTGGTTGGAATGGATGCTGCTGGCGAACGATCATGGTGGAAGGTCCACCCTAAGGTCCCAGCATCAACCGTGGCCTCTGGTGCTGCCCCTGGTGAGCTCAGAATTGGGCCGTTTTTCTCTTGCGATCCATCTTGTTGCGCTGATTTTCCTGGTGGATCGCCTTATCCACCAGCTTCTCGAAATCTAGATAGTCACTTGAGAGGAGCTGGTTAGTCAACTCATCGTCTAGTCCGTCCAGGAACTTCTCCTGTCTCTCCGCATCGGTGCGAACATCCTCGGGCATGTAGCACACCAAACGGTTGAAGTCGTGGAGGTATTTTGTGACAGTCCTGATTCCCTACACAAATTCCCTGAACTCCCTCTTCTTCTGTGCCACGATTCCTGCCGGAATTTGAGACTTTCGGAAGTTGTGGCAGAATTCAGCCTAGGTGACCTCGGTGGTAGCGGTGCGGGTCACAAGGAAATTGTCCCACCAAGCTGATGCGGGACCTTGGAGCTGGTGGGTTGCAAATGTGACCTTTTCTTGATCGTTGCACTAGAGGAGATTGAGCTTCTTCTTGATTGCCAACAGCCAGTCGTTGGCGTCCATGGGGTTGGTGGTGCTAGAGAAGGTTGGCGGTCTGACCCTCAAGAACCCAGGCAACTTTGACTG
Source organism: Oryza meyeriana var. granulata (assembly GCA_003991445.1). Classification (NCBI taxonomy): domain Eukaryota; kingdom Viridiplantae; phylum Streptophyta; class Magnoliopsida; order Poales; family Poaceae; genus Oryza; species Oryza meyeriana. Next base: position 16,345 of record RYFJ01004263.1, read on the forward strand.
AGGAGCGATGGCCGGGATGTGAGGTTGCTAGTGCTGCTGCTACAGATTGTTTTGCTGCATCTACTACATCGTAATTGCCAACATCTGGTTCTGGTTGGCCAGGACCTGCGCAAGCGTCGGGTTTTCTGGTAGCGGAGGTGGCATGTGATTGGGAGCTCCAAGGTTCTAGGGTGCTCCATCCTACTGGTTGGTAGCGCTGGTGTCACTTGCAGCACGGTTACCGTTCCTTGTGTTCACCATCTAAAGGGGATAGTAGTGGAAGGGATGGAGAAAAACAGATGGCTCAGAAACAGGAGTGATAATTAAGTGGCTGAATTAAATTAACTGAAATTTATAGTTGGAAACATGAGAAAAAACCAGTTCAACTCCTAATTATGGCGGACACACCACAACAGACGGTATGCCACCAACTAACCCCAAGCAAACATCCTAACATTACAACTAATCATGAAATCGAACTAAAAAAAAGTCGAAGACTAAGGACGACGCGTCTAGTGCTCTGAGTGGCTCCTGCGGTCGTCCGAGTTGTATTCTGGCTCTTGGATCCGCTCACGTAATCCACACCACTGTGAATCGAGGAACTAGCCTCACTGCGGGTGTGGGATCCGCTGAAGGAGCTGTTGTTGTCGGTGGAAGTGAAGCCCCCGTGGATGCTGGTGTCGGCAAAACGGGACTGGGGGCCCCACATACCCCGGGGACGCGTGGATCTTCGGCCACGTCAACTCCTCCGGGGGCCACATTCTGCACCGGTAACGGCCGGCTATGGCCATTTTCCCGCCAAGTACCTGGGGCCCGAGCACTGCCCGGGCCCGGGCGCACCTTCCCCGGGCGCGTCGCGATGACCACCCGCATTGGCCTCGGGCCCCGGTTCCCGGGGACATTCCTGGGAACCGCCCCCCAGTCCTGGGAGCCACAGGCTCGGTCCCGGGGCGCGTTCCCGGGGCACATTGCTAGGATATTCCCGGGGCCCGAGTCTCGCCCCCCGGTCCCGGGACCCACAGTTTCATCCCCGGGTCGCGTCCCCGGGGCACATTCCTGGGACTTCCCAAGCCCGGGCCTCGCCCCCGGTCCTGGGACCCACCTCCTCGGCCCCGGGTCGCGTCCCCGGGGCACATTACTAGGACATTCCCGGGCCCGGGTCACGCCCCTGGGCCCAGGACCCTCTGGCTTGGTCCCAGGACACGTTCCCGGGGAGCATTACCGGGGCATTCCCGGGCCCAGGTCACGCCCCCGGGCCCAGGACCCTCTGGCTCAGTCCCGGAACACGTTCCCGGGGCGCATTACTGGGGCATTCCCGGTCCCGGGTCTCGCCCCCCAGGCCGGGGACCCATAGCTTCCGCCCCGGGGCGCGTTCCCGGGGCACATTACCGGACATTCCCGGGCCCCGGGTCTCACCCCCTGGTTCCCGAAAACCACGGTCTCGGGCCCCGGTCCCGGGACCCACTGGCTCGGTCCCAGGACGCATTCCCGGGACCCATTACTGGGGCATTCTCGGGCCCGGGGCACGCTCCCCGAGCCCGGGGCTCACAGCTCCCGTCCCTGAGGAGCTCGGCGCCGTGTGCGCGTGGAGGGCTCGATGAGCTCTCTGCCCCGGGCACGAACCTGACTCGAGCGGATCAGCTCTCCAACCACCCGCATTACTAACGAGGCGATGGGGCGTGGCGCGCCTGTCGCCCGGTCGGGCATGCATGGGCTCTCATGATGACCCCCTGTGAGCCTGCTCCCTGCGCGGTCAGAGAACTTTTGACTGAGAGGGCTTCAGTTTTCCACACTGGCGGCTATGGCATGCGCTATCACACCTCCCCGACCTAGCCGCCCGCAGCCGCCGAGCGACGTGACGACAAGACGTCCCGAGCCGACTCCGGCATGGCTCAGCAGGCGGCCGCGGACGTGTACGACAAGACATATCATACCTAGAAAAGATTCTTCCTCGCATGTGAGCTAGGCGTTGTGGACTCCTATCGATGCTTTGCACCGGCAATAATACTATGGGGCTACTCGGCGACCTGGAATTCGGTGGATTGCAGAGGAACACGGGAGAATTATACTGGTTCAGGCCCTCGATGTGAGGTAATACCCTACGTCCAGTTGAGGTGTTATTCCTCTGAGGTGGTTTTATGATCAATGATCTGGTGTGCCCTCATGGGGCGTCCTGCCTCCCTTTATATACTAGGGGACAGGGGTACATGGTAAGGATCCCAGTCGGATACGACCAAGGGATTTCCTTCTTAGAGATAGAATCCTATCCAACTAAGGCTATGTTTCCTTATTGTACAAGGCACAGCCTGCCGGGTGCTATCTTATCTCTAATTACATGATCTGGCCCATCCTCTATCCGAGTGGCCCATGTGCTTGTAGTGAGGTACCCGGGGCCCATGGCTCCCACAGTAGCCCCTGAGACCTTCATAGTTGAGTCACAGCTGATGCCGAGTGCTCATCCTCCACGGTGAAGGTTACCCGAGTGCGATGCTCCCGAGTACTCTTTGTCCGAGTAAGTCTTCCCGAGTCCTGCTTTATGTCAGCTGGCAGCGAGGCTATGAAGGGCTTCATGTAAATATATGAATAGTGTGCGCCGAATAGGCGCACCTATTAGGTGTAGCCCCCGACTTTGTGCTTAATTGTGAAGACAATTAAACATAAAGTCAAAGATCTTTAACCTAGAAGTCTTTCCCGAGTAGATTACTACTGGTATATGAGACTCTTCGGTATCATGTCAACCGGAATATAATTTATAGTCTTGCCGAGTAGGAGGCTACTCGTATATAGGACTCTTCGACTTTATGTCAGTCGGAATATGAGTTTATAGTCTTTTCCGAGTGGCGTCCCACTCAAAAGCTAGACTCTTCCGCATCATGTCAGCGGGAATAGATATTTATAGTCTCTCCCGAGTAGTGCACTACTCGAAAGTTAGACTCTTCAGCGTCATGTCAGCTGGGATAATGTCGCTCATGGCAACTGATGGCTACGCATGTAGGCCGAGTACCACTTTATGAAAATAAATCCATTATGTGGTCAGGTGTTCCCGAGAAAGATACCTGCATCCCCAATTTTAATGAAGACCAGCTTGTGATCCTTGTAAGGATATATCCTCGAGACCTGGTGGATAAAACAGATACCCAAACATATATGTTTAGCAACAGGGCTTTCATGAAGCATATCTGTTTACCTCATCGATTCCTGTGGGTAGCACCAGCGCTATAATTTCAACTCAGCCTGCGGGAGGCCCACATGGAGCATGCTACTGTAGGAACTCATGTCTTGTCGGCCCAATACCAACTGTGCAGGCCTGGGCCCATCTAGTTGGTACAGGCTATAAAAGGATGGGGAGAGAGAAAAAGATTCCGTCGTCTTCCCCAAAGCAGCCAATCTCTTCGTCTTCCACCTTCGCGCCTAGCTTTTCGCCTCCCGCCCGGCTAGGGTTAGCAGCAGCCGTTCCCCACCCGGACTCGGGTGATTTCAATCCTCTTCGTTTATTCCAAGCCCCTGATTTGCTTTCCCCCAAATCTCACCACCTCCAATCATGCCGAAGGCGACGAATCCTGCGGGTGCGCCCGGGAGTTCTTGGCCGATCTCGGATTGCGGCTCGATGAAGCTGAGACGGCTGGAGAGCGAGCTGAAGTTGCCCAGCCAAGAAGTGATCCGTTGGCGGTCGGCGAGGGATGAGTCGAGCCCCAACCCCCGGCCTAGTGAAACGGTAGTTTTCGCCTCTTTCTTTAATCGGGGCTTGTGTCTTCCGTCGTCCGATTTCTTCCGCCACATCCTTGATTTCTACGGGCTGGAGTTGGTGCATTTAAATCCCAACTCGATCCTTCAGATCTCCATATTCGTTACTCTTTGCGAGTGCTTTCTGGGTGTTGAGCCCCATTTCATCCTCTTCCGACACTTGTTCCATGTCAAGCCCCAGCCTTCCAAGAGTAATATCAGTGTGATTGGGGGGGCTGGCCTTCAACTAAGGAGTGATGGGAAGAAAACATATATCGATTTGCCCTTGAAATCTTCTCTGAAGGGCTGGCACAAGGAGTGGTTTTACTGTGCCGATCTAGCTCCTTCCTTGCGCCCGTTTACTAGTATGCCGCCAGCGGTGTTGCCAAGCTGGTCTTCGGAGCCAACCTTTGAAGAACTGGGCCAGGCACATATATTGCTGACAAAGATAGATGACCTCAAGAGGGCCGGCTTGACAGGGCCCTGGGTGGCTCGTCGTTTCCTGACGAGGCGCGTCCCAGCCGCTGAAGTTGAGAAGCGCTTTCGGCTGGGCCTTCAAAGGTAAACACGATCCCGACCGGGTGAGCAGCGAGACGGCGGACAAGGGGGCAGTGACCGATACCTTGTTTGGCTACTTCTCTGAAGGGGTCGTTGCCACCGAAGATGATAACCGCCGAGTTGCCGCCTATAGCTTCATCCGGCCGCGGACCAAGGTAACCTTCTATCTTCTTCTGTGGTGAACGCCTGTGGAACGGTGATTGTTCAACCTTGCGTGGTGTTATCTTGTCGACTTGCTTGTAGTGGCATAAGGAATTTGATGAAGACTCTCGCCCATTGTCTGCGGTCGCGTCGAAGAAGAGGCCGAGGAGTCCCTCTGATGCCCAACCCAACTCCAAGAGAGCGGGGAAGAAGCCGATTTTATATCGGGCGAGGGGCCATGACAGCGCGCGCCGTGAGTGGCAGCTTGAAGATAAAGGACACCGCTGCCATAACGCCCACGCGGTCGAGTCCCAGGCTGAGATCAGCAGGCTTGGGCTCGACGTTGTCGTACTCAGCAACAGCGCCGCGAAGGGGCCAACCAAAGCAGAGGCCGATTGGGGCGAAGGAACCCGAAGCAACCATACCGGAGTCGAGGCCGACTCAGGCTGATATGCCTCTGCCATCGATGACACCGACCGGGGCGAGTGCCGATGCTAGCGCTTCGCCGGAGAGCGGACAAGCTGGCAGGAAGCTGAAGTTCTCCAAGAGGTGCGCTACTCCGGGCCTTCTGTAGTCGTTGTATGTTAAAATACAGTCCTGATGTCTTGCTTCGTTGTGCAGGAAGCGGGCCGATATCGACCTCAAAAAGGTTGACCCATCTGCTCCACTTGATGAGTCCTCCCCAGCCGAGCCAGCGGCAGCGAACACACCTGCCGAGCCGGCGGCCAGCCCGGTCGCTGAGACCGAGGCGGCACCGACTACAGGGCCACTACCGCCACTCGACCAAGAGGTGGCTATTGAAACTGAGGCCCCAGCCCCCGAGGCACCGTACGTCGCGGAAGCGGGGGACGGAACCTCCGAGCCGGTCCCTGATGTTGTAGGGGAAGGCGGTGCCGAGGCCAGGACCCCGTCGCCATCATGGTTATCGTCATCGCCATCGTCGCCGTTGCCGCCGCCGCCGGAGATCCCACATTTGCCTCGGATCGAAGCTCCCCCACGTGTGATGCCCCGGACCTTCACGTGGACCACTCGCGACGGCACTATGAAAAGCTTCAGGCTCGATGAAGTCATCGCAAGGAGAGAGTGCGAGAGCCTGCTTCGTGCCGCCATCAGCGGGTCCCAAGGGGTCGCGGTATGATTCTTGTAGTAAAGCTCCAGCGATCTTCTTGTCTTGATGTTTGATTCTGTCATCGGTTTGTTCCTTGTCCCGAACAGAAGCTCGTTGACCGCAACGAGGCGATGACGGAGATCCTGGTCGAGATGGCTCCCCACCTCACGGAATTACAACAACTTCGGGCATTGAAGGCCGAGATGGAGGCGCGTCACACGAGGAGGGAGGCCTGGCTGAAGAGTGGCGCTGATCATCTCAGGGCAGAGACATGGGCCCTAGCCGAGAAGATCAGAGGTAAAATCCTCGAGCATATCTTCCCGACTGGACCGTTGATGTATTCCTCCAGCTACGTCGATCCCGACTGCCCGGTGGTGTCATGACTGCACGATTGAGCTCTTGGCTAATCCGTGGTGCAGACCTCGAAGCGGAGTTAAAGACCCGAGCGGAGAGGGAGTCGCAGCTGAAGGAGGCCGAAGAAGCCAAGGCCGAGCTTGAAAGGGTCAAGGCCGACCTGACAAAGGCCAACACCGAGCTTGACCGGGAGAAGTCCGAGTTGGAGAAGGCCGTCGTCAAGCTCGGTAAGGAGAAGGCCGAACTGGAGAAGACCGTAGCTGGGTGGGAGGCCGACTACGAAAGTAAGTCCTCACCCCGACTGTGATCTCAGCCAATACATTAGTCACCCTGTGTGTAGCCGAATCTGACAAGCTTACTTGCCGGCCGATCTGGGCAGGCATGAGAGCCAACGTCCAGGCCCAGTACCGGTTCTACACGGAGGAGATAAGGTCAATCAGGGAGTCACGGGAGGCCCTCGTCGGGTCCGTGAAAGGGCTCCTTGACCTTGTAGATCCCCGCCCAGTGGGGACCAGCTGTAGCAGAATTCCTCAGATAATGGGGCGTCTCGAGGACGCGCCGAGTGCCTTGAAAAGGTACTCAGACGAGCGGGTTGCCGCCGGCGTGGCCCAGACCCTAGCAATGACCAAGTCCATCTACCCGAGGGCGGACATTGAGGCCATCGGGGAGGGATTTTCCGAGGAGACGACGCCCGAGGAAGCGTTGGAGCTGATCGCACAGGCGAAGCCAACTGCTGAAGTGATTACCCGAGACCTGGGTCTGTAAAGGCAATACATTTTGTAGTCGGTATATATATATGCTTTCATATTCGATCATGTGTAAATATATGTGTCGTGCCGCCAAGCTTATTATTCGGATGTCATTAGCTTTACCCGACCATGTAGCGTGCACCGAGTTAGTCTGGTAGAACTTGATAAAAAACGTTCGGAGTAAGATGCTATACTCGGGCGAACGCATCAGTCGTGGTAAGGCTTCATAACCGGGGTGAAATAAGCTTGTATGTTATTGACAGAACACATATATACATGCAGCCCCCGACTCACTACTCGGTTGGAATAAGCGGCGTAGTGAGTCAGAAAGACTGTACACATGGGAAATGTAAAACTCAGGTATAGAAGGGACGTAGCTGTTCTATGTTCCATGAGTTGGTGATGAGGGCGCCATCTTTGGTCTTCAGTCGGTAGGCGCCTGGCCGCGTGACCTCGGCTATAATGAACGGCCCTTCCCAGATGGGGGATAGTTTGTGCCTGTCCTTGGTGGTTTGTATCTTCCTTAGAACGAAATCCCCGACCAAAAAGGCGCGGCCAAGGACATTGAGATTGTGGTAGCGACGCAGGCCTTGAAGATACCTTGCCGACTGGATTGTTGCGGCGTCTCTTGCTTCTTCCAGTTGATCTAATTCGATCAGTTGGGTGCCGTTGGAGTCGTCCTCGGAGTAAGCCCGGACTCGCGGAGAGCCGAACTGTATCTCTGTCGGTAGCATGGCCTCGGTGCCGTAGACCAGGAAGAAAGGGGATTGCCCTGTTGCCCGACTAACCGTGGTTCTGAGAGACCAGAGAACGGATGGTAGTTCTTGTACCCACCGACCCGCATATGGTTGTAGTCGGTCGAATATCCTGGCCTTGATGCCTTGTAAGACCATGCCGTTGGCTCGCTCAACCTGCCCGTTGCTCCGCGGGTGTGCCACAGATGCATAGCAGATCCTGATGCCGAAGTCGTCGCAGAAATCTTGGAATAGGCCCGCCGCGAACTGAGTGCCATTGTCGGTGATGATGCGGTTAGGGACTCCGAACCGGTATAATATACTCATGATGAAGTCCTTTGCTCGTGCCGCTGTGATTGTTGCGACGGGTTTAGCCTCAATCCACTTGGTGAACTTATCCACCGCGACGAATAAATGTGTGAACCCCCCTGGCGCTTTCTTGAAGGGCCCGACCATGTCGAGCCCCCATACTGCGAATGGCCAAGAGATAGGGATAGTTTGGAGTTCCTGGGCTGGGAGATTTGTTTGCCTTGCGAAGAACTGGCAACCTTCGCACTTGCGAACGATGTCTTTGGCGTCTGTGACTGCTGTGGGCCAGAAGAATCCCTGCCGATAGGCCTTTCCGACTAACGTCCTGGATGCAGCATGGTTGCCACATATGCCCGAGTGTATTGAATGCAGGATCTGCTTGCCTTCCTCGGTGGTGACGCAGCGCATGAGGACGCCGGATGCGCTCCTTCGGTACAGGTCTTCTCCGACTAGCAGGAAGCTTTTGCTCTGACGCTTGACCTGCTCGGCTTGACTGCGATCTTCTGGGAGTTCATCATCTAGAAGGAATTTGACAACAGGACTCCTCCAGTCTTGACGTATGTGCAGCACTTCGTTGGTAGCCGAGGTAGGCTCGCCTCCCGACTGCTCTTGTGCCGGTTTCTTCTTGACTGATGGCTCCATAAGTTGCTCGACGAAGATTCCAGTCGGGACTGATTCTCGTTTGGATCCCATGTTTGCCAGCTCATCTGCCGCGTCGTTGTATTGACGCAGGACGTGTGTGATTTCCAGCCCGTCGAACTTATTTTCCAACTTGCGGACCTCCTGACAGTATGCCGCCATTGTGTCGTCGAGACAGGTCCAGTCTTTCATGACTTGGTTGACCACGAGTTGGGAGTCTCCGCGCACAACCAGTCGACGTATGCCGAGTGATATGGCGATACGGAGCCCGTGAACAAGAGCCTCGTACTCGGCGACGTTGTGGGAAGCCGGGAAGTGGATTTGTAGTACGTACTTCAACTTTTCGCCAGTGGGGGATGTCAGTATGACTCCAGCCCCGGCACCGCCGATCCGTAGGGAACCGTCGAAGTACATTGTCCAGTACTCTAGCTTTGTTGTTGGTGTTGGGAGTTGAACTTCTGTCCACTCGGCCACGAAGTCCGCTAGAGCTTGAGATTTGATAGCTGTCCGTGGCTGAAAGGTGATGTCAAACGCCATCAGCTCGAGTGCCCATTTAGCGATTCGGCCGGTGGCCTCGCGATTATGAAGGACATCCCCGAGTGGAAACGCTGTGACCACCGTGACTTGATGTGCTTGAAAGTAGTGCACCAGCTTTCGGACTGTGATGAGTAGGCCGTATAGCAGCTTCTGGACCTGCGGGTATCTTGTTTTGGAGTCGGCAAGGACCTCGCTGACAAAATAGATTGGCCGTTGTATTTTCTGAAGATGACCCTGTTCGGATCGCTCCACTACCAGCACCGTGCTGACTACCTGTGTTGTTGCCGCCAGATAAAGCATTAGTGGTTCCTGGGGCAGGGGTGACGCCAGCACGGGGGGTGATGTGAGGAATTCTTTGAAGTCTTCGAAGGCTCGCTGGGCTTCCGGGGTCCATTGAAAGGTGTCCGCCTTTTTGAGGAGCTTGAAGAAAGGCATGCCCCGTTCGCCCAGTCGGGAGATAAACCGACTGAGTGCCGCCATGCAGCCAGTCAGCTTCTGGACGTCTTTAAGGTTGGTCGGGGGCGCCATGTTCTTGATGGCGTTGACTTTCTCCGGGTTAGCCTCGATGCCGCGGCGCGAGACGATGAAGCCGAGTAACTTCCCAAACGGCACCCCGAAGGCGCACTTGTCCGGGTTCAACTTCATCTTGAATCTTCGAAGGTTTTGGAAGGTTTCTTCCAAGTCGGCAATGAGGTCTTTTCTGGACTTGGACTTGATCACCACATCGTCGACGTAGGCTTCCACGTTGCGCCCGATCTGAGTGTGCAGACACCGCTGAATAGCCCTTTGGTAGGTTGCGCCTACGTTTTTCAGACCGAACGGCATTGTGATATAGCAATACGCTCCAAACGGCGTGATGAAAGATGTTTTTAAACAGTCTTGTTCCCTCAAGCTAATTTGATGATATCCCGAGTAACAGTCGAGAAAACTGAGTAGGTCGCACCCCGCCGTGGAGTCAACCACCTGATCTATCCTAGGAAGACCAAATGGGTCCTTGGGGCACGCTTTGTTGAGGTCGGTGTAGTCGACGCACATGCGCCATTTACCGTTTTTATTCCGGACCAGGACTGGGTTGGCCAGCCAGTTCGGGTGGTAGACTTCCTTGATGAAGCCGGCTGCGAGGAGCTTGGTGATTTCCTCCCGGATAGCATCCTTGCGGTCTTGAGCGAAGCGCCGCAGCCGTTGCTTGACCGGCTTGGCGTCTGGCTTTACGTGTAGGGCGTGCTCGATCACCTCCCTTGGTACACCCGGCATGTCGGATGGTTTCCACGCGAAGATATCTTTGTTGGCTTGGAGGAAGGTGACGAGCGCGTCTTCCTATTTGGGGTCGAGTCCGGTCCCGACTAAGGCAGTCTTGGAGGGGTCGGAAGGGTCCAGGGGGATCTTCTTCGTGTCAGAGTCCGCTGAAATTCCCGACTTCGCTGCTTTTTTCGCCGGAACTGGATCTTGATCGACTTCAGATGTAGCGGCTTGCCGGATGCTGTCGCGCCCGACTGCCGCTTCTTGTGTTTGAGCCAGCTCGCAGCTCTCCTTGTCGCAGGTGAAGGCTTGCTTAGCGTCGCTACGGAGGGAGAGGACTCCTGCTAGCCCGGGCATCTTCAGCACCATGTACGTGTAGTGCGGTATCGCCATGAATTTGGCGAGGGCCGGTCGTCCGAGTATCGCGTGATACGCGGTCTCGAAGTCGGCGACCTCGAAGGAGATGTTTTCTGTACGGAAGTTGTCCCGCGTGCCGAAGGTCACCGGCAAGGTTATTTGCCCGAGTGGGGTTGATGACAAGCCGGGGATTATCCCATGGAAGGGCGCGGTGCTCTGCCGTAGTTCTGAACGAGGAATTCTCATCTCGTCCAAAGTCTTGGCGAACAGGATGTTGAGCGCACTGCCTCCGTCGATGAGGGTTTTCTTCAGCCTAATATTTCTGACGACCGGGTCCAGGACGAGTGGGTATCGTCCCGGGTGGGAAACCCGATCTGGGTGATCTGCGCGGTTGAAGGTGATAGCCATCTCTGACTAGCGCAAGTATTGGGGGGTATCCGTTGTGGAGACCGCGTTAATGTCCCGCGCTGATAGCTTCTGCTTGCGCTTGGATTCGTACGCGAGTGGCCCCCCGAAGATGTGGTTGAGTTCGGCTTGGGGGTCCTGGAAATCATCAGCCGGACCCGAGTCTGGCTTGTCCTTGTCCTTGTCGGCGCCAGACGATGAAGCTTGCTCGGAGGCAAACTTCTTGAGCATGTGGCAGTCCTTGGCCGCGTGCCGGCCCTTGGGGTGAAAGGGGCAAGGCCCGCTCATGACTTTCTGATAGTCGTTGTTCCGCTGGGGCCGCGATCGACTGCGCTCCATGTTAGCCACCTCGTTGTCCGACTTCCGCTTGCGGCTGCCAGGCTTGTTCTGAGGCGGCTCGTTGTCGGCTTTCGCCCTGTTGTCTTTTTGTCGGGGCTCCTTCTTCTCGTCGAAGGCCTCTGCGACGGCTTCAGCCGAGTCGGCGTATTTGTTGGCCATGTCGAAGAGAGTCCGGACAGTGGATGGTGGCTTCCGAGTGAACTTCGCGATGAGCGGGGCGTCTTTTACTCCCTTGCGGAAGGCGGCGATGACGACCTCGTCTTTGATGTTTGGGATTTGATTGCGCTTCTCGGAAAACCTTTTGATGAATTCACGTAGAGACTCGTTCTTTTTCTGATGCAGCTGGTAAAGGTCGTGCTCGGAAGCCGGTCTCTCGTAGGTCCCCTGGAAGTTAGCGATGAACCGCTCCCTGAGTTGTCCCCAGGAACCGATCGACCGCCTTGGGAGGCCTGTCAGCCATGTCCTCGCCGAGTCGGATAATGCGACCGGGAGGTAGTTAGCCATGGCTCTGCTGTCGCCACCAGCTTGAACTGCCAGGACGTAAACGGTGAGCTAGGACTCTGGGTTGGTCTTGCCGTCGTACTTTTTGATTCCGGTAGGCTTAAAGCCGACTGGCCAGCGGACGTCCTGTAACTTCCGAGTAAAGGCTGGAATGCCTTCATTATCGTGAGGACTTGGGCTTCGGTTTTGGCGGTGTAGCCGCTCGTAGTGGAGACCGAAGCGCTCGTGTTCATCCTCCAGTCGGCGGCGTTCATCCTCTTCGCGTTCTTCGCGCCGGGCCCTTAGGGTGTGGCGAAGATTGCGTTGTAATCGCAATCGGAGGTCTTGATTGGGTCGGCGGTCGTATTGGTGACGCCGCCGGTTGTCGTAGTTGGTATTGCCAAGTGTTGTTTGGCGGGACTCTTCGTGCTGCCGGGTGGAGCCGGCCGCCCGTCGTCGTGCTGATGCAGATGACTCCGCCGCTGGAGAGCCCGTTCGATGGGTTGGTATGTGAGTGTTGCCTGACTGTTCTTGCTGCTGGCAGGCGGCAGCAGTAATCATCGCCTTGATCTTGGCGATGGTTGGCGTGGCCTGATGATCCGGCCCAAGCTGGAGTGTGTCCAGCAGAGTTGCGGCGGCCACGACGTTCTGTTGTGGCGTGACGAAGACATCGTGGTCGCCGACTTTGGTTTGGAGGATTTGCTGCTGGGCGGCTCGCCCAGCCTGTCGAAGCCCGTCATTGCGAGCTTGTCGGTTGGCCTCCTCTTGTTGTTGTAGTCGGCGCGCCTCCTCTTGCTGCTCCTCTTGCAGTCGGCGCACCTCGGAAGGTGGCGTTGAAGCCATGAAGATCTCACGGGGGAGGAGGAAGCTTGCCAAGGTGGAGTCCGAGTTGATGCTCGAACCACCATCCGACTTAGTGTCGGACTCCGAGTAGTTTATCGGAGTTAGGACGACTCCGACCTCCCTGGATCCAATCTGAAACGGTTCATGACCGTGTCCAAACTGAATCGCTGGAGGTCGGGTCTGCTGCGCGGGTTGTAGATGCACAGCGTCGCCGAATCCGTACGGGAGATTGACGATCTCCCCCCCTCTCGGCCTAACCCGCGCTGGCTCAAGGCCTAGCGCGAGTCGGACGCCGAAGGAGAGAGTTGTCCCGATGTCCGGCGATGTGAGGGACTGTCGTAGTAGATCGTCGAAGGAGATGGCGACGTCCCTGGGGCCGACTGGCGCAACGCCGGCTAGCTCCTCAGCTGGCAAGATCGGATCTGCCTCAGCCAAGGAAAGGTTGCCGAGTTGATCGGCGACGAAATCAAGGCTCCCGAAGGTGATGGTGTCTCCATTGGAGAACTTGTCGCTCTTGACTCCGTTGATGGGATCCATCGAATCTGTTGATGAAGAATTCGCCGGGCCCCTACCTGGCGCGCCAACTGTCGATGCTTTGCACCGGCAATAATACTATGGGGCTACTCGGCGACCTGGAATTCGGTGGATTGCAGAGGAACACGGGAGAATTATACTGGTTCAGGCCCTCGATGTGAGGTAATACCCTACGTCCAGTTGAGGTGTTATTCCTCTGAGGTGGTTTTATGATCAATGATCTGGTGTGCCCTCATGGGGCGCCCTGCCTCCCTTTATATACTAGGGGACAGGGGTACATGATAAGGATCCCAGTCGGATACGACCAAGGGATTTCCTTCTTAGAGATAGAATCCTATCCGACTAAGGCTATGTTTCCTTATTGTACAAGGCACAGCCTGCCGGGTGCTATCTTATCTCTAATTACATGATCTGGCCCATCCTCTATCCGAGTGGCCCATGTGCTTGTAGTGAGGTACCCGGGGCCCATGGCTCCCACAACTCCCCTTGGACTATGAAAGGAGGATCCATGCCAAGCAGGAGGAGGAGCCCGGTTCCAGAGGCTGGCTCTCTCACTCTCTCTCTCTCGCTCGCTCGCTCGCTCGGTCTCTCTTTTTCCTGGAGAGCGGCTAGACATAGAAACACTCTGAATTCTTCCCCAAGCGAGGGCTAGCTCCTGAGCCCCCTCAAGAACATCTTGTAAGAGCAAACCACATTCATCTCCCACATAGCAAACACACACAGGAGTAGGGTATTACGCCTCCGCACGGCCCAAACCTGTATACTTCTCCTGTCTCCCTTGTGTGCCATCTCAGCCTGGGCCCCCAGGGCCCGAGCATATTATCGTCCCGACACTGCAGTCGTCCTATGAATAACTCCCCTGGCCGAACCTCAAAGGGGGGTCCCCAGACTCCCCGTGGTTGGAGTTCCCTCCTCCGACAGCTGGTGCCTCCCAAAGAGTTGTCATTGCTTGACGATGCGCTGATCATGCTGCCCGTCGGTGCTAGTGCCGGTGCTAGAGTTGGAGCTGGCGCTGGAGCTGGAGCTGGTGGCGGTGCGTGTGGCCCGTTCCTGGGGGCCAACTGAACCCGCACCAGAGGAAGGGTCCTCTTCCTCGAGGTCAGACGAATCCTGACCCACCGGGTGGTAGCTGTCCCTTCAACTCCGCAACCTCCTTCTTCAGGCGGTCGATCTTGTTTTGGAGACCAATGATGGTCATCCTATTGGCGTCCTCTCGGTCGTGGGCTACACGTACATGATGGTGGTGTCGTTCTCGTTGTCAGCCGGCTGAAAGGTGCTGTAGACCTGGTAGTGAGCTCGGCAGGGGAGGTAGCGGTAGGTGGTGGTGCGGAGGGTAGAGTGGTGCCTCCGACGTAGCTCTCCGATCAGACAGAAAGCTGCCTCCTGGCAGGCGTGATCGTAGGTATGCCCACCGATCTCGACCTCCATAGCAGGTAGGAGGTATATCTCGCCTGGCTGCTCCAAGCGAACCCGATGCGGGAGCTCACCCACCATGGGCTCCACAGCAGTATACTCGGGGGCATGGCTGTACCCCAATGTGAAGCTCATCATACGAAGCTCTTCAACAAACCCACCCATGTCTGCGCCGCGCTGGTTGGGGAGACTATCCATCTATAGAAGGCAAGGAGGGAGAATCAATGTATGCTCAGATCCAAATAAGTGAACAGTAAGTAATTTCGAAATAACAACAATTTTATGCATGAAATAATTTTGTACGTAAACTTAAGACCGTCGGAATAATACAGCAGAACCAAATAGTACCAAATAAATTTTAAATAATAATTACAAAGCAAGTAAAAAAATTTTATGCATGCCTTAAATCATACATCACCCCGATAACCAATGTTTTTCCAAAGTTTGGACTCCTATGCCATAACCCTTGAGTAAAATTTTCACCCCAAACTTGACCCGACTCAAAAAATTTAATCAAATAAAAGGTCAAGATTTTATCCCAATTCTAGAACAAATTTCCACTTTTCCCAAAATAACTCCAAGTGCAAGAAGCATATGCACATGGGAATTTCAAAGGGCTCTTAGGGTTTCCGTTTGGCTAGTCCTATGGTCAAGCTCGGCTCTGATACCAACTTTGTAACGCACAGAAATTCACCACCGAAATTCTGAACATTCATGTGTATTAAATCCCTGTCCAGGAAAGCCAGGGTACACAATTCCAAGTTGCCATAGAGAGTGCGTCTTACAAACAGGATAAAATTATATTACATAAGTGCAGCGGTAAAAACAAATAAAGCCTATACATAGCTAGTCAAGCGGAAGCTTCCAATCCATAGGCATCTTGACGGCGGAGCCAGCCTAGTCCTCTAGTCGCTCCTCATCAGACACGTACTCCACCATTGAGAGGGGGAAAAGGAGCAAGACTGAGTACCACCCACAGTACTCAACAAATCATCCTCCATTGATTAATGTTACACCACGTTGACTAGGCCCAATCATCCATCTGAACTATACCAGTTCCATTAAGTCAAGTTAATTATGTAAGATGAGACTAATCACGGTGAGTTTTGACCAACATGCCCGTAACCGCGGGCGCAACTATTCGAATAGTTTTTAACTCTGGCCAGAGGTGTACAACTGTACCCATAAGACACAGCCCCACACATGTTCCCGTGCGCCGACGTATCACCATGACACCCCGCGAGAGGCTGTGACAGGACCGTTCACGTAACCTCTCCCTAACCATCCACACCACGTTGAGGTTGCACCTGCCACTAGGATACCCCACATCGGCCAGGCTACCCCCCTTGCGCCACAATGGACCCGGAAGCCGATCAACCCATCCCCGGGCCGTCCCAACTCCATCACGCCCATTCTCACCATTGGTGCCTAGGAGAGGGAGAAGAGACCCTACATGCCCAGCCGTTGCCCACGCTGGCTTGTGGAATGTACGAGTATTTGCTCAAGGGGTTCCCGCGAACCGGTCCTTAATTGCCATGGGTGCGACCAACAAAATATTGCACCCATAGCCCATCATTTAGGTCAAATTTTAGTAATTTAACATTAACATATCCAAAGTTCTATTTTTCCGACATTGAGTCGAACCAAGAATGTAAATGTTAATATTTAATTCCCAGGTGAACTAATAGTTTCTAAGCATGGCTAAGCATCCTAAGAATAGTTTTCTAAACATGTTGTTACCCAGGTGACAAGGGACAAGGATCAAATACTAAGGCATAGTCCTATCTATATAAAGGTTATAATGAAATAATAAAAACGTGCAGGTTTATTCAAACAAAGCATTTTAGCAAAAAGTAGGTGCAAAATGATCAAGATTACAGTGTGACTTGCCTTGCTCCGGCTCGACGTACTCGGCTACAACCTCATAGTAAACAGGAGGGTCGATTGCGTCAGATTCTATAACAGATAATGCACAAACAATTAAAAATAGTACATGAGGGCAGCCAAACACGAGCTGAAAATATTTTTTAATGAATTCTTGGCATTTTTCTGGATCTAATGAAATTTGAACGTAGTTAATTGGAGTTCGTATGAATTAGTTATAAATTTTTGAAGCTTTACAGTGATTTCCTATACAAATTTAATTATTAAATGATTTATTGCGCAATTAACAGCCATTTATGGCGTCACTCGAGGGGAAAATGGCGCTGACCAGCGGGCCCCACCTAACGGTGACTCAAGGGCGCCGGCGCACGGTGGACTCGGTCCACCGGGCCGGGAGCGAGCGCGCCACGCGGCGCATACGTGGCGCCAACGCAGCAGCCACGCGGGCAGCTGGCGGACGGCCCCGATCTGCCATGCGGCAGATCGGACGGCCCGGGAATGGCGGCCACACACCGGCCATCCCGAGCGGGAGGCGGCGGCGCGCGCGACCCAGTGGTCGCCAGTGGCGACCATTCGGCGTGGCAGCGGGTACGCAGAGGGACGGAGGGGAACGGGGAAATGGCGGGGAACCTCACTGGCGGCTCGCGGCGGCGAGAGATGGCGCGAGGACAACGGCGGCGAGGCGGGAGCGGCGGCGGCTTCGGGATGGCATCGGCAATGGCGCTTCGACGGCGACGGGAGAGCGAGGAGTGGCGGACGAGGAACTCAGGGGGCTGGGGAAGACGGGAGAAGAGTAAGAGCGGAGAAATGAGGCACTCTCCGGCGGGAATTGCCAGCCGAAGAGGAGCCAGGGGCCGGAGCTCACCTTGCGCGAGGGCGGGAAGTTCCGGCGGGTTTCGGCTTCCATGAAGCGGCGGCCGAGGTGCTCCTCAGCACGGCGAAGACGGCGGTGATAGCGGCGTGGATCGGCAGCGACCGGAGCGGTGGCGAGCAGCGATCGGAGATGGCAAAGAATGGCGAGAGCTTGGGTGCGCGGTGCGGCGGTGTTTGGGAGCACGAGGAGGTGCGGTAGGTTGGGGAAAAGGCGAAGAAAGGGGACGAGGAGGTTTTTATGGGCTCGGGGGGGGGGGGGGGGGGGTGAAGTGGTGGCTGGATTTTGGGCAGCAACGGCCAGCGAAGTAGGGAGGACCTATGGCTGCCGAAGAGCTCGATTCGGCGCCGATTTGAGGGGAAAATGGGCAGATGCGGCGCGGATGAGGGAGTGGATTGGGTCTCGGTCTCCGAGGCATGCGGCGTGGGTGCAGGAGGCGCAGGAGAGGCAGTGGCGTGGCTGAAGTCAGCCCGTCCCCTCCGGCCGGAGGTTAGGGGCGAAGCTGACAGGTGGGGCCTGCTTGTCAGCGCCCCTAACAGCAACGGGTGGCACAGCGAGATGGGCTGGCCCGAGTGTGAGGAGAGCGAGGTTGAGGAAAGACAGGCCTGCGGGCTCGCGGGCAGGCCGGCACAAGAGTGGACCGACGGCCCAGCAGGGAGGAAAAAAAGGAAAAAGAGAAAAGAAAAGGAAAGGAAAGGTTTTCCCCGCGCAATTTAATTCCGATAATGGTTTTCGATTTATTAAAAATACTTCCAGTGCTCTAAAAATTTCAATAAAAATCCTGTTAATATATTTCGGCAAGGGGAATAAAAGAAAATTATTCCCAGCCATGACAATTTATTATTTTACATTTTTCACATTTAATTAATTTATTTGGCCATTTTAATTTATTTTTCTTGGGCCATTTTCTCGGGTATATTTTGTGTGGCTCTCTTTAAGGGGAAAATTTAGGGTGTGACACAGTGTCTTCTTCCCCGTTCCGTCCCCTCCTCTCTCTCTCTCTCTCATGCGCACAAGCCGTTTGGCCTTAATCCTGTGAGGCCGCCTGATGTTGTGCGATGCCTCACCGCGCTCCTCTCACCTCGCCGCGTTACGACAACCGTGGGATGGCTTTGCTGCTCATGTTCCGCCCCTTTTTCCCCTGCTTCACCTCTCTCGCCAAGGTCCTGTGGTCAAAAGCCACGCTACCTGCATCATCACTGCCCCCCTTGACCGCACCTCGCCCACTCGCTCGCGCACGGTTTTCAAACCTCTCCGTCCGATCCACCACCCCCGCCGCTCCTCGTATCTCCGCTGCCGATCAATTTCACCACCCGGGAAAATCCCGCGCCGTACCGAGCCACTCGCCCCTCTCTCTCTCTCTCTTGTGTCCATGATTAGGCCTCCATTATTGGCGACCTCCCCTTCCCAAACCGACCTCAGACACCGTCCCTACACCTCTATAAATACCCCCTCTCCCAAGGCTCCTCTTCTCTCCTTCTTGGCTTTGCTTCTTGGACGCCGCTGGCCGCGTGACATCCTAAAGCATAACCGTCCCAACCACCACTTGGCTGCCTCGAGCCTCCATCATCGAGCCGGGCGGAGCACCATGAACACTGCCCCCTCTCTAGCTCAGAGCCCCGCCTCCCTCTACCATGGCTCATGCCTGTCTTCGGCAACCCCGTCTCGGTTCCGGGCCATTGCCGCCGACGCCATTCCCCGTCGGTGAGCTCCTCCTTGAAGTATACCTCCTGACATTGTTTCGAACAACGCTTAGACAGAGCTAGTTGTGCGCTACCTGATCCATGGTTTTTCCCTTGATCTGCCCTCCGCCGCCGCCCCGCGCAGTCGCACGCCGCCGTGGATCTTTCCTTGTGCATTCCACGGCCGTCGGACTCCTTTTTCCTCCCTACGCGGTCACTGGCCTCTTTCCTTGCCCTATTGGTGCCGCAATGGGTGACCGAAGCCGTCTCGCTGCCATAGACGCTAATTGCCGCTCCCCTTCTCTCCACCGCTCTCTGCCTCTCATCCCTGGCCACCGGTGCTCCCTATCTCCCCAATCTGAGCTATTCACGGCATTCACTTTGCTCCCCTCCTCCCGCTGGCGCCGTCACCCACTTTGGAAAGCCGCCGCTCGTCGGTTCGCACCTCGCTGCCATGAGCCGTTCGATCCGCGAGCTCCTCTTCTCCCCTATGGGCGCTGGGGAAGATGGGCCACGTCGCCATCCACGTAGGCACCACGTGAGTGCTACGTCCGCCCCGCTCCCCGAGCACGTGCGCCTGGTCCCCATGACCCGTGCCGCTGGCTTGTGGGCCATACCCCCTCGGTCCACCTAGTCCGTGCCCGTGAGCCACCCCCACTTATTTTCTCTCTTCAAACCCTGTTGAACTCAGTCCATGGACCGCAAGTCTTAGATGAGTGGGCCTCTGTGCCTCGGTCCACCGAGAGCCACAACCATGAAGCCCCTGTATCCCTGCCAGCCGGGCCCAAGCCACTAATGAACCCCCCTAGAATCACTGACATCAGGGCCCCACATCCTTTCCACCGGCCCACACCCTAGCTCTCTCTCTCCCTAACCACTGACCTGTGGGCTAGGGCTGTTAGTGACCCATGGGATATTCCCGAGAATATTCTATTCTAGAAATTCAATACATCCTTTTTCTTCAATCCAAAAATCCATTTAAACTTCGTAAATTCATATCTTTTGATCCCTAACTCCGATTGACTCCATTCCAACTCCAGTAATTTTCAAAAATTGAGATCTATCTAATGGCACTATTAGTAGTACTAAATAGGATCTTTTTATTGGTCTTTGTGTAGATTTTTGAGTGTTTGCGCATAGTAACCGTCGTCAGAAATTCGTTTCAGAGCGGATTTCACATAATTTCTCAAATACTTGTGAAGACCTAGAGCAAGGCAAGTCACCTTTGATCGATAGAGCCTATAATTGAATTTAAATTATTTTGTTTGCAAAATCTGCATCAATAGGCGTGCACTGAACGGTTCAGCCCCATCTGCGAGTCAGATCGGTGGGCTCACCCAACCCTATTGCACTTAAATCCTTCATTGACCTCACAATACCCTGTTCCCTTGTAACCACCACTGTTGTGCCTTGGTATTCATGCACTACTGCGTGAGTACTGACGATCGCTTTCCAAACTTAAAAATTTGAGAAACTTTTGGGTAACATCTGAGTTTTATGAAACGTTTGGAAAAAACCTAACACTTGGGTCGGTGCCTTGTGAAAGAAAATGAGTTTTAAAAATGAAAACTCGCGACACAAGGCCGGTCTGGTGTGTGATGCTTGTGTGGTCGCCGTGTGGACTGATTCCTTCATAACTTTATCTGAACATATGACAAGTACAACCACATGGGTGGAATAGAAAGCCCCTGACTGAGTAACTAGCCGTCCAGGGATGCCTTACGTGTCATTGGACCGTGGATCACTGGGAGGGCGTCAAGGAAGGCCTCCTAGATTTCTGGCACAGTATGGTCTAGAACCTACCCTATTGTTGGTCGCGGACCCCACCAGTTGACATGGGATAACTTGGGATGGCTCAGGAAATGCCTTGTCGCGAAAATGTCTAGGCCACGATCGTGCCTGATTAGTGTGAGCTGGTTGCTAGAGTGAGTCGTGTCGTGTGAGTAAAGTGTACCCCCTCTGTAGAGGTTTAAACTGTTTGAACAGCCGTGCTCACGGTCATGGGCGGATGTGAGGTAATTCCTTACCGTAGTTTTGTTTTACCTTGTTTGCCAAAATGTGTGTGCCACGGTCATGGACTTCTCGAAGATTTGCGAAGACCCTGAGCAAGGAAAGTTACCTTTGAACAATTGAGCCTATATTTGAATTTAAGTATATTGTTTGCAAAATTGCATCGATAGGCATGCGCTTGAACTGTTCGGCCCCGTCTACGAGGCAGATCGGTGGGCCAACCCAATTTGCTGCATTTCACCATTCCTTGATACTTGCAATACCTTGTTCCCTTGGAACCAGCTTTGTTGCGCCTCGATATTCGTGCACTCCGGTGCGAGTATTGACGGTCGCCCTCAGACTTAGAATTTGATAAACATCTTGGATAAAACTTGGTTTTACGAAATATTTAGAGAACTCGACACCTGGGTCGGTGCCTTGTGAAAGAAAATGAGTTCAAAATGGAAAAAAAATCACGGCACAAGGCCAATCCTAGGTGGGATGCCTGTATGGTCACCCGTAAAGACTAATCATTTAGAATTACGTCCAAGCATATAATAGTGCAACCACATGGGTAAAATAGTACACCTCTGGTTGAGTAATTAGCTAGCCCTTGGGAGCCTTGAATGCCTTTGGACTGAGAATAAACAGAAGTGCGAAGGGGACACATCCCGGGATACTAGCATGGTATGGTATGGGACCTACCGCTTCCGAAATGCCTTGTCATGAACTTCCAATTCCGACGGGTAGTCAGTGTCAGTTTCATGTCGTGTAGGTAAAGTATACCCCCTCTACAGAGGTTAATCAACTGTTCGAACAGCCATGTCCACGGTCATGGGCGGATGTGAGTAATTCCTTATAGTAGTTTTATTTTACCCGGCTTTGTGAAAATATGTGGTTTGGAAATTTTTGGCAAGGAAGTGCTGTCGAGGACAGCGGGACTCGGGGAGTCCAATGAGATGTTTTTGGCTATCGTGGACAGCGGGACTCATGGAGTCTAAAGATTTGTTTTGGCTCTGTGAGCCAGCTTTGAGGCCAACTCTAGGAGTTGTGCAAACTTGAGATTCAATTTGACACTTTTCATTCCGACCGAGCTGAAACCGAGTCTCGCTCTGGTTATTAAGAAGCACACACTAGATTATTTCACAAACCCTTGAAACAAAACTAATTATAAAATATTCAACCTCTCTTCAACGCTAGCAATAAATATCTAACTTCTCCTGACTTGCTGAGTACGTAAGTACTCACCCTTGCTCTATATAGTACTTTGCCACGAAGTTGGAACTAGAGTTGAAGTGAAGTGAAGATTATGGTTTCGTCCTGGTTCTTAATTGTTGCATGTGATGCTGGACTTAGTCCGTTGGTTCCACTGCTGCCGCTATTTCTATGTTGTTGGTTGCTGTCTTCGGCTTGCTTCAAAGCTATAACATAAGTTAAGGTATAAATCCTATTATTTAATTAAAGATTGCAATGATGCATAACTGTTTCTGTAGATACCAGCGCTGTGTCCTAGGACTAGCATCGGTATTGCAATTCCATGGAAGATGTTCCCGTCATTTTCTTGTGGCGTGCATCTCTATCTGGTGCCGTTGTATGATAGTATCGGATTGGGGCGTGACACCAATAGAAAGTATTTCCCAACACTTTTGAGTCCTTTTTCTTTGCTTTTGCGCGTGTGTGATCCAGGCCCGTGGCAGACATTTTTGCTTATTTAGCTGTTCTGAATAAAACCAGAAATAAAATTGCTCATATATATTGCAATTTTGCTAGACATTTTCAATTCCTGCGACATTTCCAATTCGAAACGCCTTAGAAAATTAAATTAACTTGCTCGGAAACAGTAACATATCCAATTCGAAACACGGCCAAAAATTGGAAACAGAAACTAAACAGAGTCGGTCGGCAAAAATTCACTGCAAAATCCGGCGCCACCCGTTACTACGACGTGGACTCCGATCGGGCCGTCCATCTCCGACGACGCATCGGAACGGAACAGGTAACCTCTCCGCGCCGCTCCGGCCGGCGGGACATAAATATATAGCGAGCACCCACCCCCTTTTCTCCTCATATATCGAACCACCCAAGGAAATCCTCGCACGATCTAATCGCCTTCCCAAGGTACGTACCTAATCCTCCACTAATCCAGTGCCCTAATCACCTCATAATTAATCTCGTAGTTGATCGATCAATCCAATTGAGCTGCTGCTCCGAATCTCGTCGAGCTGTGCTTAAACTGCTTTTGATCGGTTGCTTGCCTAGATGATTTGTTCTGTTTTATGTTGCGCGCGGTTATGGTTAGTGTGTATTTGAATCTGGTTGTTTACGCTTGATAGCTTTGTGGAATCGAATCATATCGCATGATCATGAATTTCATGAACAGGTATGGTAGGTGTGGTTCAGATTTTGTTCAACGATCAGGATTTGATCTGTATAGGAGATTGTCATTGTGTCCAGGTCTCTAGGATTTATAGGATACATGTACGTTGATTAATTTGAAAACCAGATGGCCGGCCATTGGAAATTGATTAGAGTCTCACCCTTGATCACTTGAACATTCAGAATTACAGTTTATACAAACGCAGTTTCATATTATGCTGTTCTACTCCTCCTTCTAGGGCAAAGATGCGTGTAATGTTTGTTTCAGAGCAAACTGGACGTACCAGGAACAGAAAACTGTTTATATCTAGTTACGTTATACATGAAATAAAACTGTATGCATCTTCTTGGTACTAACGTCTGCACTCTATTAATTACTATCTGATATCAGTATATCAGCATGAAGCTATTTTTTCCGTGAGCTTCTTTTATCTGTAATAATGTATGTGCGCATTGTGCTTCTCTGGTATAACTGGAATTAAATAGCAAATGATAGCTTATCATATGGTTTGTTTTTAGATAAAAGGCTTTAACGCCCGATTCAAAGCAGAAAAAAAGAAACACAGTTCTGCTGGGAATTCCAGCTTACAAGGAGGCATCAAAAGGAGGCACAGTCTCAAGATTCACACGACACAAACAAACATATCCCTACTAAAACCTGCAAACAAACCCCTCAAGAAGAGCAGAAGATAGACAGACACACAACAGACAAGAGCCTTTAAGCGCACGAACTCACTTCTACGTAACAACGACACATAACTGCTAAGGCAACAAACATTAACCAACTCCAGTTTTGGGGGATGTAACCGAGCAAGACAAGCTTTCAGGTCCTTTAATCATAGCACCCATGGCTTTACCTTCCTGGTCTATTAGTAAAGCCTTTCAGTTCCTAAGAAGAAAAATGCAATGATACATAGCAGTTAGGGGGGTAGGAACCATCTTATCTCTAAAAACCAAATCATACGGTTTGTGTATGCTCGCTTCTAATTAATTGATCTAACATCTTGTTATCTTTATTCAGATGCAGATCTTTGTGAAGATTGTGACCGGCAATACCACCATCACCGTTGTTGTGGAGCCATTTGACACAATCGACAACGTGAAGGCGAAGATCCAGGACAAGGCCGGCATTCCCTCGGACCAGCAGAGCCTCGTCGACGTCTCTGCCACCAGCAGCAAAGTGCTCAAGGATGGCCGCACTACTCTCGCTGACTACAACATCCAGGATGAGTCTACGCTGTACCTTGTGCAAGTTATGTTACGACGAGGCGTGCAGATCCCCGTCATCAAGACCCTCGCCGGCGACGGCGAGATCATCAACGTGGAGGCGACGACGAAAGGCTTCTTGCAGAACATGAGCAGTTCCTCATCTTGGGTGGCAAACTTCTGGGAAGAAGACGTGCCCTTGATGATTATGGTGTGCAGTAGGGCCAAAATATTTTCCATTTGGAACCTCCCGAGGGTGGTTTGTGATCTTGCATTGTTGCATTTCGCTACCCGTATGACAATGAAGGCCGTTCGTCGGTTCCGTGAATTGTAAACCTAGTTACCTTTTGATGGTATTATATGTGTTATCTATGGAGATTTTTGACATGTCTCTCTTAACCATTGTGATTGTGATCTACTGTTTGCTAGTAATATACTACTCTATCCGTCCAAAAAAAACAATTCCTATCTATAAATCTAAACATAGCCAGGAATTTTTTTTTGACGAAGGGAATAGGTCTGTTTGCTTGTGGATGCAGACTTTCATGCAGACCTAAAGCTTTTTTTCCTTTGACTAGCATTATGTCTATGTATATTAAACATTATTCTTACTTTATCAGCATGAAGACATTCTTCAAAAATCAAGACAAAAATATTCATAAAGTACAACACCGAGTAAACCAGAGGATCCATGAAGGCATTTAGCAATTTTTGCAGTCATGTTAACATGTAAAACCTATGGTTCACAATATTAGGAGGGGTAAGGAACTAATTTTTATTTTTAAACGAAGTCAATAGGTCATTGAACCAGTCAAACCATAGAAAAAAATATTACTTCCAGTCATAAATATTCAACATTTAAGACAAAATTTTGTCAGACTTTTACAATTTTGATAACTAATTTTATATTGGAACAAATTTACAAAATCTGGTAAGTTTGTAATATTATAATACTCTCTCTATTTTTAAATATACAACACCGTTGACATACGTTTAACCGCATATCATTTAAAAATTTAGTATAAATATGTAAAAATATAAGTCGTGCTTAAAAAACCTTTAATGATCAAAATAAATCATAATAAAATAAGTGATACTTATATATTTTTTTTAAAAAAACGAATGGTTAAATGTATATCCAAAAGTTAATAGTATTATATATTAAAAAAGAAGGGAGTATATTATTTATTTTATTTTTAAATTAAGTATCTCAGAAGTATTTGATGGTGGGAATTTAAAATTGTAACCAAATCATTTTAATAACGTTACTCCCTCCGCTCCAAAATATAAATATTTCTACATATTTTTTTAAAATGTATTTGTACATCTTTATCTGAATTTATTTTAAAAACTTGGTGTAATATTTATATTTAGAATTGGAGATAGCACATAGTTATAACCGAAGTAAATAATGTTGGTGAGATGGTTTGGTGTCCACACGATGGACACCCCTGCTCTGCTGGCCCATTCTGTCACCTCCGCTTCTTATGATCCTCTGTGCCAAGCACCACACCATGTCGCGCTGCGTACAGCCTTCACACATGAGATCTCAGGGGAAACAGCCAGTGCGTGTGGCCCGTCACACACTGCGCGGCCTCAGAAGGCCCCGATGACCAAGACAACTGACGTCGAGCTTTGCCTTTTCCGTGTACTCTACCACAGTCCACCGGCAGTTTACCACAGGCAGTGACCCCTTTTGCGTTCTCTACCCCGATATATCTAAGGGCATGAAGAATTAGGCTACTTAAAGGAGTGGTCTTATAAAATAAAAATAAGAGTGTTATATGAGATAAGGATGTTTTTAAGATACTACTCTATAATAGAGGTTACTGTATAATATTTTTTTGTTTTAGCTCTAATTTTTTTATGCCAGCCTTTATAATATTTATTTTTAGCAAATCAATTAAAATTTTAATATTTTAGACCTCGCAAGAAAAAAAAACGCCGGCTCTCCCCTCCTCCTCCCCTATCACCGACTCTCCTCTCCCTAGCCCCACTACACCTCGGCGGCAAGATAGAAAATCGAACCACGTTGCACGGCAGACGAAAGTTAGCATGACGTCAGTATAGTGCAAGGATGATGTCAGCGATAGATGAAAATTTTGATAGAGATACTATTCTTTTTATAATAGTTGAGATTTAAAATCCTGAAGGAAAGAAAGTTATTTTGCATTGGACATATCCTTGAGTTAGTAATCCTAGAGCTGGAAATCCTCAACAAAAGGGTGGACAGTTGGATTCTAACCAAGCCGGCTGCAGGATTATTCTCTGTCCGGTACGTACAAAATGCAATCTGCTTGGTAGAGATCGCTCCGCAAGATGGTGTTAGTTGTCAAGCTGCCTGAACCATCGTTTTGGCAGAGTTAAGTTTCCTTCAAATCTCTTGTTTCATTTTGCTTAGCTCATAAAAATATGACATTACGTACGGGCGGCATGATGACATGGAGCTGGGCGACGCCACCCTCCACCACATCGGCATCGCATAACGCCTTCATCGCCATCACGGTCATCGACGGCGGCGAGAAGAGCATCCTGGCCGCCGCGCCCCTGGCGCTGCTGCACCTGTCCGTCGCCATGGTGATCCTCAGCGCGTGGGCCGGACGACCTCCCGTGGGGCCGCCGCCTCGCCCGCGCGGTGGCGCGGGCCTCGCTCATGCCGCTGGCTTTCATCTACCTCGTCGGCACCGGCGGCGGAGGCGGAGGCGAAGGGTCCAAGAAGAGGAAGTTTTCTTGTTTGCCGCAGTGCCAGCCGGAGCCGCTTTGCCTCGCTGGCAGCGGCAGCGGCGGCGGAGGCTCCGAGGATACGGTTATTTGTTGTTTGTCGCAGTGCCGGCCATACGGCTGCGGGAACGTCTCGTACGGATGCCAGCTCCTCCATACTTGTCACGTCCATCACCTGAACTTGATAGCAAACTAATAGAAATATTTTGGGACCGTCTATTAAACAAACGTTTAAAACAAATAAATCGATCAAACGATTTTTTCTGTATTTAAAGAACCGTTAGATACAGTTGTATATATTTAAGTTACATAAATTTATAATTAAAATTATATAAATTAATAATAACAACTATAATAAATTAAAGATACAACTACACCACTACTTCACTGCTCCTGCATGCATGAGCATGACAACCTGCATCTGGTAATTTAATTATATTAGTGAACAGTAAATAAATATGGCATTCAGTTAGCTAACTGTGATGTGCTTAAGCAAGATGCTGATTATAGTTTTGGTTTCCAAATATTATGTCCAAGTTATTCCCAAATAAAAATAATATGGCACCCAAATGATCAAAGATATATGTATTAACACGTACCAGCGGCTGCTACGCGTGGCGACTTTTATACCAAATACTAGCGTTCTTGCTAATGGTGACGAGGTGGTGTTTGGTTTGCAACCAAGCCTATTAGCTAAAGGCATCGCCATTGTTGCTGTTGCTGCCATATGTTGAAGAAGATGGATAGAGTTATACCTAGTTGTGAGTTTGAGATGTTTGTATTGTAGCTAGTCGATAGCTCGTGTTGCATTTTATAGAGAAGGAAACCGACCTATATTAATTGGTCGGTGCAATTATGCCTCCATTCCACGTTAATTAGTTGGGACCGTCTATTGGTCAAACGTTTAAAAAAAATAAATCTATTAGACGATTTTTTCTGTATCCAAAGGTCAAGATACAAACCGTTAGATACAGTTACACATATTTATGACTGAGTTGCATAAATTTATAATTAAAGTTACATAAATCGATAATAACAACTGCAACAAGTTAAAAGTACAATTTAAAACTTGCTTCTCCTGTCCCAAATCTTAAAGTTTCAGCTAACGGCTATTATTGTTGTTTGACAGAATCTAAAAAATAAAATATTTGATCAATAGCAAATCTGAAATATTTTTGGGCTACTTATACCGAAACTACATTTCTTATGGATTGGCTCTATAAAAAAGCGCCCCACTCGTTACAAAAGACACATGCTAGATTAATGAAGTGTTTCATTTTTTATATCCTTTGTCTCTATTTGATATTAATTGTTTGTGATTAAGTTGCGCGATTGGCAATCTGTCAAATCTATATCTCTATTATTATAAAAATTGGTATTGATTTTGTTCATCCTCATCTTCATTCGTCTTGCTTCATCCCGCTCGCGTATCCGTTGTCCAACTCTTTGCTAGCACGCGCGTATTTTTCTGTCCGATCTCTTCTTTCCCACGTGCGTCGTACTCGCTTATGTCGTTTGGTCCGTCTTCACACCATGGTTCGTCCCAGCCAGGAGAAATGAACTGAATTGGATGCACAATAGGCGAAAACAAGAATCGATGCTGCATAAATGGAAGCATGATTGCATGAACAAATCAATCCAAAGATCCCACCCAATTTTATGAACAAATCAGGCCCAAAACACATGTTTATTGTAAGAGAAATTGGATCAAAAGAAGAAAACAAATAGGAATTGGAGAAGATAAAATTAAATACAAACTCACGAAATCAAAGACAATAGAAACTGAGCAAGCCATGGAGGAAATTGCCCTGTCGTCTTGAACTGAGATGGAGGCCGGCCGAGGCCCTGTCGATCAGACCAGATCCGCATCGCCACCGCCGTGGAGGCGTGGACCTCATTGGGCACAGTCCCCCCTTCCATGGAGCTCATTGGGTCTAATCACCCCGCATTGCCGCTAAGCTCATATAACGCCCAAAAATTTATAACCAGAATTCTGAATATTTCTATGTATTAAATTCCTATCAAAAAAACCAGGGTACACAATACAAATTGTCAAATAGAATGTGCCTTACAAATAGAATAAAAGTATATTACATAAATACATCGGTAAAATAAATAAAGCATATATACAGCTAGCCAAGCGGAGGCTTTCAATCCACAGGCGTCTTGACGACGGATCCAGCCTAGTCTTCTTGACGATCTTTGTCAGACAGGTACTCCACCACTGAGAGGGGAAAATGGAGCAAAGCTGAGTACCACCTACAGTACTCAACAAGTCACACCCACAAATATGCACCATGCATGGGAGACAAAGGTAGGCTCGGGGTTCATTTGCGTAAAAGCAGTAAATAAACAGTAATAGTTCCCAAGTAGTAAAAAGGTTAATTATTTAAGCAGTATTAATCCTCCACTGATCAACGTTGCACCACGTTGACCAGGCCCAACCATCCATCCTACTTCTATAGCAAATTTTAGGTCAATTTATTATGGTGAGACTAATCACGGTGAGTCTTGACCATAATACCCATGACCGCGGTGCAGCAATTGAATAGATTTTAACTCTGGTTAGAGGTTACAACTGTACCCACAAGACATAGCACCACACAAGTTCCCGTATGTGCGGTGTGTTACCACAACACCCCACAAGAGGCTGTGACAGGACCATTCACGCAACATCTCCCTAACCATCCACACCACGCTGAGGTTGCACCTGCCGACAGGGCACACCATATCGACCAGGCTACTCTCCTTGCGCCACAATGGATCAGGAAGCCAATCAACCCGACCCCGAGCCGACCCAACTCCATCACGCCCATTCTCACCAATGGTGCCTAGGAGAGGGAGAAGATACGCTACAAGCCCAGCCGTTGCCCACGTTGGCTTGTGGTATCTACGAATAATTGCCCAAGGGGTTCCCGCGAACCAGTCCTTAATTGCCACGGGTGCGACCAGTAGAAACATGCACCCACAGCCCACCATTTAGGCCAAATTTTAGTAGTTTAATATCAACGTATCCAAAGTTCCATTTCTCGACATAGAGTCGAATGACAAAGTAAATAAAAGCATTTAATTCCCTATGTGAGCTAATAGTCTCTAAGCATGGCTAAGCATCCTAACAGTATTCACTAGTCATATTATTACATAGCTACAAAGGTATACAGGAGGAATAAGTCATAGCAATTAAAATTGCATCCATATAAGTCAACCTTCTCACATGAAATAATGAAATAATGCATGTTTATTAATTAAAACAAACATTTACAATAAATGGGTACAATATGATCGAGAAAAAGATGTAAATTGCCTTGATCCAGCTCTGCGAACTCTGCAACGACTTCGTAATATACGGGAGGGTCGACTGCAGTACATGTGGACACTGAAACATGGGTTAAAAGTATTTTTATTGGATTCTTGGTATTTTTCTAGATTTAATGAATTTGAATGGAATTAATCGGAGCTCGTATGAATTAGTTATGGATTTTTTGAAGTTTACTGTGATTTTTGCTATACAAAATTATTCCCTAACGATTTATTGCGTAATTATTCGGATTATGGCGTTAGCGGACCGTGGGGCCAGTGCCGACAGGCGGGGCCCACGGGGTTAGCCGTGTCCACCAAGGCCCGACGGGAGCTGGCCACGTGGCGGCAACTGCGTTTGTGAGGTCACGTCGGATCGAGAGGCTGGACGTAACGCCGACGTGAGCGAAGGAGCAGCGTCCGCGATGGGGCGCCACACGGCTGGTCTAGATCTACCCATGGAGTAGATCGGACGGCCTTGGACGAAAGGGGCTCGCCCCCGCTGGCGCGGCCACGCCGCGGCGGGGCAAGCGGCCCGATGGTCGCCGCCGGCGACCATCCGACCCTTTGGAGAGCAGCCATACATGAGCGGCGGAGGTATGATGACGGTAGCAAAAGGACCTCACCGGAGCGACGACGATGGGGGCGGCGAACGACGGTAGCTAACGCAAGGTCGAAGGGCGAGCGGCGAAGCTCGGGAGCGGGCGGCCCAGACGACGTTCGACGACGCAAGGCGGCAAACGGGATGTTGAGGGTTGTCTAGCTCTC
>RYFJ01004264.1:0-26237 GCA_003991445.1 Oryza meyeriana var. granulata
CAAAACTGCTCATGCCATCATACCAATTGGTATGGGCACCGAGTAGCCCCCAAATGACATGCCATCCGATAGGCCCATTAATGAAATTTAAAGTTAGGCCAACGTAGTATCCATTTTCGCGGTCTGTTTCATCAAATCTTCCGCTTAAAACTTGATTAACTCTTATTCCAAGCTTCTGCCTGTTCCATTAGCTGAGGCATAAATAAGTGATGATTCATAAACTCAATCCCGATATAGCAGCAAATTGTTGAAATCAAGATCATGACACGAAAATACATCCCTAACGGTTGTTATGTCTGAGAATTCTAAAACGATAAATCTATCCATGCTTTTTTTCAACACATCGCATTTTTGGACGTGACTGCTTTCTTCAAAGGAATATGTTCCACCCCATTTTCGTAAAATATCTGTTTTGCGAACTCATGAATTTATGTCCTTTATGATGGCAGGATAAACTGGCGATCATATAATTCCCATCATATGACGGCACGGTTTGATGTAGGATTCACTCCAGCGACTGCTCCGGTCCGCTCCTGCTGTTATTCCAAAATTTTGGTAATCTTGATATCTTTATAATATTTTGAAGCAATCTTCAACATTGTCGGCAAAAGATATCTACTTTCGTAATTCCTTCATTTTGAGCAGATTGATATTTCCACAACACCTCAGTTGCCTTCGCACATCAACCACTTTTGGCTTCTTTCTAAATTTAGGCATCTCAGCAGAACCCCTTTCAAAAGTCGATAATATAACTCCCATCAAGCAACACATACTTTAGTAGCTTTATACCGAAGTTTCCTAGAAACCGATTGAGACGGATTTTTTGTAAATAAACCAATTATTTGCCTGTCTCCAATCATTAGCTTTATCCTGAATATCACTATCGGCTATTTCAACCTCAATCTTGTCTATTCAGCCGATTACTGAAGCAATTTGTGCAAGATCATTAGCTTCTAAATTCTGTTCTTAGGAAATATGATCCAACAATACTATCTGAACCACTTCAATAAATCTCTACATTCTTCATGAATATGATCTTAAAACATCTCTCTGCACTCATACTCCCCCAGACAATTTGCTTGATCACTAATATGGAATCTCCAACAATCTCTATGATATCGGCCCCGATCTCCTTTAAAAGTTGAAGTCCTTTCAGCACCGCCATCGTATTCCGCTTGATTGCGATTGGTCCGATAGGGTTTAATTGTAAAGCAAATTCAAAACTTGCCCCCCAAGGCGATACAATGACCAATCCTATACCAGACCTATGCTTGCAAACCGATCCATCGAAAAATAAAGTCCACGGGATCGGCTCCACATAATTTCCATGAACCCCTCTGTGTTGCACAATCAAATCGGCTATTGCCTGCCCCTTGATCGCTTTAGCCGATTCATATCTCAAGTCAAACTCTGTTAAGGCAAAAATCCATTTACCAACTCGCCCTTTTAAGACTGGAGCCGACAACATGTATTTTACCACATCGGCCTTGCAAAACACCGTACATTCAGCCAATAGGATGTAATGCCTTAACTTTGTACATAAGAAATATAAACAAAGGCATAATTTTTCTACCGCAGGATATCTTGTTTCACAATCCAAAAGCCTTCTGCTTAGATAGAACACGACTCGCTCCTTCCCTTCAAATTCTTCATCAAATGCCTTCTGCTGTTGTGCTCCCCACACAAACTCTTGATCGGCTTTCAATTTCAACAACGGAGTAAAAGGCTCAATCCTTCCTGACAAATTTGATATGAATCTCCTTATAAAATTAATCTTGCCGATCAACAATTGTAGCTCTGTCTTGTTGCTTGGTAGTTCTGTATTCTTGATGGCTCTAACGCTCCGTTGACTAACTTCAATTCCTCGCTCATGAACCATGAAACCCAAAAACTGTCCAGCCGATACAC
Organism: Oryza meyeriana var. granulata; assembly: GCA_003991445.1. NCBI lineage: Eukaryota > Viridiplantae > Streptophyta > Magnoliopsida > Poales > Poaceae > Oryza > Oryza meyeriana. The sequence continues at coordinate 1,909 of RYFJ01004264.1, forward strand.
CAAAAGCACATTTATTGGGATTCATCCTTAATCCGTACTTCGCCCTTTCCAGCACTTTTCGCAAATCGTCTATATAGCTTTTATCACTCTTAGATTTAATCACCACATCATCGATATAAATTTCCACTAATAAGCCGATGAGATCATGAAATATATAATTTATCGCCCTCTGATAAGTCGCACCGGCACTTTTTAAATCCAAACATCATTACTACCACTCATATAAGCCGATAGCTCCAGGACATTGAAACGCAGTCTTATGTATATCCTCTTCTGCCATAAAAATCTAATTGTATCCTGCATTGCCATCCATGAAGCTAATAATCTTGTGGCCTGATGCTGCATCTACCAACAAATCTGCTATCGGCATCGGGTACTCATCCTTGGGGGTAGCCTTATTCAAATCCCAAAAATCAATACATATTCTCAATTTTCCATTTTTCTTTTCCACCGGGACGATATTAGAAACCCACTCAGCATATCGGCACGGCCTTATAAACTTTGCATCATATAACCTTGTGATTTCTGCTTTGATTGGCTCATATAACTCCGCTTTAAATCTCGTTGGAGCCTGTTTAAATGGCCGATATCCTGGTTTAATAGGAAGCCGATGTTCAACAATTGATCGGCTTAACCCTAGCATTTCATGATATTCCCAAGCAAAACAATCCCGATACTCTTTCAATAATTTTATCAATTCTTCTCGAAATTCAGGACGTAATTTTTTACTTATGTACGTTGGCCTTGGCCTATCTCCTGGTCCTATATCAATTTCTTCCAAATCATCAGCCGACGTAAACCCTTGTCCCAACTTTCCTTCGAAATCTTCAATGGTGCCCATCAGAGTAATAATTCTGAGCCGACTTGCTGAATCGGCTGTATCTCCTGACTGGTGATCTTAAGATAATCCCCCTCCCATACTTTTCCAAACAAACAATCGACACCATCGGCCTCCCAGACCGGCAAATCGGTCATTGCAATGTTGGTCGATTGATCTGCTAGGATTATCTCAACTTGGTCTCCTTGCCACTGTATCAGACTTTGATGCATCATCGAGGGCACGCAACAGTTTGCGTGAATCCAATCCCTACCAAGGAGCAGACTATATGATCCTTTTCCATCGATAACAAAAAATGTGGTAGGTAATGTCTTATTCCCCACTGTTAATTCCACGTTCAACATGCCTTTCGTCTCTAATGGATTCCCACCGAAATCCTTTAACACCATATTTATCTTGATCAAATCTTTAGCAGTTTTCCCCAGCTTCCAATACGTAGATACGGCATTAGATTAACAGGTACCCCCCCCCATCAACCAGCAACTTCGTCATCGGCTTCCCATTCACATAACCCTTGATATATAATGGCTTCAAATGCTGATGCTTTGATTCTTCAGGCTTATCAAATATAGCCCGATCGGGTTGCAGCGTTAACTGAGCAAAAACCTCTTCATTGCCCTCCTCATCAGATGAAAATGCTTTATATTCCCGAGGCAAAAAGAAAACCATGCTTACCGGAGTCGATGGATCGACCTCATCGTCACTTCTCTTCACACGCCATACCCATTTAGTCCTCTTGTGACGATGATCGGCTCCCTCGTGATCTCACCGTTGTTCTTCCTGTTGCTCTCAGTGCCGTAGCCACTGTGCCCTTCTTTTCTGATTTTTTGTAAATATTCCACTAGGACACCCCTGAGGATTTTGGATTTGTCATTTTTCACGCAATCCCTCTCCATCATTTTCTTCAAAAAATTCTTCATGGATCGGCCCAAATCGGCTACGTACCGATGCTCTTTTTCAAGCGGCCAATCTTGTGAAAATCCTTCACGCTCAAAATTCTGAGACCTTGTAGCATTACATTAAGGACAATCTCTGATCGATGGCAATCTTATCCCTCGCTCCCAGCAAAATTGAAAGAACGGGCAATCCCAATGTGGATTGTATCTCTCCTCGTATGACGAAGCCCGTTGTTCCTCTTCGTGCTTTAAATATTTATCTATCAGCTGCGATGAAGTAATTCTAGATCTAAATTCTCGATACCTTCCTTCATCGGCTTGACTCATCGATGATCCCGCATAAACCACGTTCACGGGGAATGGATGTCCGTCAATTTTCATCGGCTTTTTGTCCTCAAATTTGATCCTTCCCTGTTAGACAGCCGATTGGATTTGTTGCCGAAAAACTTTGCATTCATTGGTGTGGTGCGATATCGTGTTATGCCACTTGCAATATCTCTTCTTCTTTAGCTCTTCGGCTGATGGAATTACGTGATTTGGCGGAAGCTGTATCTGTTTCTCTTGTAGCAATAGATCGAAGATTTTATCGGCTTTATTGATGTCAAAATCATATCGTTCTTCCTTACCGATATCCTTTACCCACAGGCACGATATTGATTTCTTATTTCTAGCCCACTCCGCCAATCCAACTTCAACATCGGATCCTTCATCATCTAAGTCCGATGAATAAGCTTGCACCTGAGCAACCCTTCTCTAAAACTTCTCCTTTTTTGCTTCTTGAAATCGGCTTTCATGAGCCGATACCTTCTGTACAAGGTGCGCCAGACTCTCGAACTCCTGCAAAGAAAACCTCTCTTTAATGGAAGCTAAGAGACCCTGGAAAGCCAACTCGGCTAGATGCCCATCGCTCAGATTCAAACTATAACATCGGTTACTAACGTCCCGAAACCGCTGGACGTATTCCGGTACCGTTTCATCTGGCCTCTATTTAACCGATGTTAGGTCCGACAGCCTCATCTCGTGGATCCTAGCGAAAAAGTACTTATGAAACTGTTTCTCCAGATCGGCCCATCCCCGAACTGAATTTGGTGGTAATGAAGAAAACCATGTAAAAGCCGATCCAAACAATGACAAGGGAAAAAATCTAACCCTCAGAGCCTCCTCAACCGATGCCTCTCCACACTGTGCCAAGAATCGGCTAATATGCTCTACTGTAGATATGTTGTCCTGTCCTGAGAATTTAGAAAAATCTGGGACTCTGTATCGGTGTGGTAATGGAACCTGTCAAACCACTAAGGATACAGATGCCGATACATAAATATTTGCTCCTTTGGTTTTATCCCAAACTGTTCTCTTACTATTTCTGCAGCCCTTGTCGATAAATCTTCCTCCCTTGGGATCTCCTGTTGATATTGTATAGGTGGAGTTGGTAGGCGATTCTGCTTAGGATATTCTCTCTGATAATTACCTGAATTGGGAACACCTCCTGGGTAATTTTGTTGATACCCCCCATAATAAGCCGTTTGATGGTATCCTAAAGGAATATCTTGTTGCCCCCCAGCCTGGTTCTGTATTTGTGAAATCAAGTTTTCTGGTACATCTTTTCTGGTGCCATAAGTGACTTGATTTGGCTCTATTTTTGGCGAAAGGTAAACAGGACCTCGATTAGGCTCTTGAGTAATCGACCCATCCACTGCCTTCTTGATAAGGTTATGCAGCGTGTTCACCAATATTCCTGATTGATTGATAAGCGTGTGATGCACTGCTTCATTTACCATCTCTTGTAAGGGTTTTGGTGGGCTTTTAGGTGATGCACAGCTCGACTCACCAACCAGAACTGGTTTTGGAAATTGTGTTTTCTAAATCGGCCCTTGTCACGTCATGCCAAAAGATTCCAAACAGAGTTTCTGAAAATTAGCCATATTCTGCTCGACTTGCTGTTTCTGCTCGTCTGTTAGATCTTCCATGCTGACCGGAATCACGTTGTCTGTTTTGATCTCTTTTTCGGCCATGTCAAAATTCCGTGTCCCACCGGGCGTGCCAAAAACGTGTTGACACCGAAAATCACCAGCAGCGTTAAGAACAAGCTGATGATCTGGTTCGATGCACTAGACACGCGAAGGCATGGAAGATTTGCTTAACTCCAGTGCAGGTCCTAAATTCGAGGTTCGTAGGCGTGCCAGTCAATTTGACCCTGCAATTGACAAGGAAATAGAAATATTAGGTCGGTGAGCCAATCGGTTGGAAGCCGAATTGGACTTGTTTCATCGGTCGATAGCCGATATGAACTAAAGCACTGGAAGCCGATGATGGCATAAATAGGTAAAATAAATAAATTAGCCGACTACTAATAGAACATGTGCATCAGCTAGAAAGCCTATGATAGTGTAGATAATCAGTAATAATCGAGACAATGCAGTCGGCTTAAAAGATAACTTATCGGCTAGGCACTCCGATAAAACATTGCATATACACCGATCGGCTTAACAAGGATAAATCTATCATTATCAATCTAGTAGGTCAAACTTAACTGATGCAGCACAGATTAATAATGATAAAAGAACCTCGCTGAGCCGATAGATCTAATGCAATTGTGATGTACTATATGATAACTTATCGGCTATACACTCCGATAAGACCCTTGCGTAAAAATCTATCAACCTAGCAGGAACAACTTATCATTAGCAGTTTAGTAGTTCGCACCTAACCGATGCAGCACAAACTGATGATAAATTACACCCAGTAAGCTGATAAATCTACTCAAGTGTGATGTGATATACCTACTCGAACTAAGAGATCAAACCTAACTGATGCAGCCGTACACAGAATAGATACATCGTGGTAAGCCGACTACCGTAGACCGACTAGAATATCGGACCTAACTAAGGAAGTCCTAGCCGATACGATAATCGGGGTAACGAGACTTACCCTCTCACAGGAGGTCGAACTTAACCGATGCAGCCCGGCTCGAGAAGCAAGAACCCGTTGAAAAGGGTGGCGATGCGCCGAATTTGTATTGATCTGTGTGATGATTTACAAGGTACCCAGGCATACGTATTTATACCCTGAGTTGATACAAGTCCTTATTGGACACGACACATGATTTCCTAATTACAGAAGGAAAACACTAATAAGACCCGATCGGACACGAGATCAGGTTTCCTAAAAGAACAATACTAATATTGCCTAATTAATAGACAAGATATTAACTACCTCTCCGTGGTCTTCACGATTCCTTCCCAAACTCGGCTTCCTCCGGATTAATTCCTGCTATCTGACTGTGATTTTTTCCTTAACCGAATTTGATAAAGAACCATACCAAATTTTGGCGTTAACAACCCCTCTCCTGCCTTCTTCATCCTCCTCCCTCCGCTACCCCACCACTGATGAGGACACGGAGCCCATCCCCTTGTCCAAGCTCAAAGAATATGGGGTCAACAGCAAGCTTGATTCCCTCTGCTTATCCAGCGTTGATGGCTGAGCTAGCAGAAGATGGGGTTGGCAATGAGCTTGACACGGATCCCTCCCCTTTGACCGAGCACGGGAGAAGATGGGGTCGGCAATGAGCTCAACGTAGAGCCCTGTCCATGCTTTGTATCGGCAATAATTATATGAGGCTACTCGTGAGACCTAAACTTGATAGATTACAAAGGAAGACAAAACAATTTATCCTAGTTCAAGCCCTCAAGGTGAGGTAATACCCTACTTCTAGCTGTGGTGTATTGCTTTTGAAGTTTTCTTGGTGAGATTCTGTTCTGTCCTTAGGGGCTTCTTACCTCCCCTTATATACTGAGGAGGCAAAGCTACATGATAGGAGTCTTAGTCAGACTACGACCAAGAGATTTCCTTTTAGGAATACAACATACCCGACTAGAACTATATTCCTTTCCTTATCATATAAGATAATGTACACCAAGTCCTATCATATCTCTAATTGTAAGATTAGGCATATCCTCTATCCGAATGGCCACAAAACTTTTCATGAGATACCTGAGACCCATGGCCTCACAGTACCCCTGATACCTTCAAAGTTGAGTCACAGCTGATGCCGAGTGTTTATCCTCCTTGGCAAAGATTTCCCCAGTGCCTTGCTCCCAAATACTCATTGTCTAAGTGATTCTTTCCCAAATCCTGCTTCATATCAGCTGGCAACGAGGCTATGAAGGACTTCATAGAAAAATATAAATAGAGTGCACTGAGTAGACACACCTATTAGGTGTAGCCCTTAACTTTGTGCTTAATTGTGAAACAATTAAACATAAAGTCAAAGATCTTTAACCTTTAATTCTTTCCCGAGTGGTATATTCCTTAGAAATTGAACTCCTCAGCATCATATCAGCTGAAAATATTTTTACTCAATGGAATTTTTGGCTAAGCTTGTAAGCCGAGTACCACTTCATGGATTTCAACCTAATATGTGGTTAGGTGTACTTAAGAGATACCTGTATCCCCAATTTTAATGAAAACCAGCTATTGACCCTTATAAGGATATATTCTCAATACCTATTAAATAATTCAGATATCTGAACACATGTGTCCAGTAATCAGGCTTAACATAAAGCATATCTGATTATTTTCATCAATTTCTGTAAAATAGCATTTGTACTGTAATTTTAACATAGTTAGCGGTTGGCCTAACAGGACATCCTATTTAGAAACTCATATCTTACAGCCCATCACCGAGCAAGCCAGCCCAAGCCCACTAACTCGGCGTAGGCCTTATAAAGTGGCAGGAGAGAGAAAAGATTCCTCTTTCTCTCCCAATCCATCAAACCATTTTAGCTCCTAAATCGGGCCCGAACTTCGCACTCTCCGCTCCTCTAGGGTTTCCTGCCGCTCAAGCTCCTAGCCAGAAATCCACCAAGAACTTCCTCCTAGTGTCGATTCCCGCCAGCCAAAAGCTTCTTAGTCTAGTTCCCCACCCCCAACATTGCCGAGAGCCCCTTTTGACATCCTAGACATGTCGTCTGGATCCTGGCTGATGTCGGACTGCAGCACCACAAAGCTGACGATTTTGGAGAAGAAGAAGATTTTGCAGCCCAAAGAGATTATCAACTGGCGTCCTGCCATCGATGAGTCAGTTCCTGCACCAGGCCCGAACAAGACCGTGATCTTCACTTCTTTTTTCAACCACGGTCTTTCTCTTCCTTCCTCCGATTTCCTACGCCTTCTTGATTTCTACCGCATCGAGCTTGTCAACCTCAACCCCAACTCCATTCTCCATATTTCTCTTTTTGTAACCCTTTGTGAAGCCTTCTTGGGGATTAGCCCCCATTTTAATCTCTTCCAGTACTTGTTCCACATCAAGCCATAGCCCTCAAAATCCAAAATCCAGACAATACGGGGAGCAGCCCTTCAACTCTGCAATGAAATAAAGAGGGCCTATCTCCATGTCCCCCTAAAGACTTCTCTCAGGGGTGGCACAGGGAGTGGTTTTACTGCTCTAATCTCAAGCCCTCCCTGCCCCCTTTCACCGGAAATACTCCATCTGTCCTAGAGAGTTGGACCTCCGTGTTGTCTCAAGAGGAAATGGGTCAAGTCTACATGCTGCTGGAGAAGATAGATATGCTGAAGGGCACAAGGCTGACGGGTCCATGGGTGGCCCGAACATTTCTGAACGGTAGAACCCAGCCACTGGAAGCCAGAAGCTACCTCGGGTATGATTATCAAGGAAAAAATGATCTAACCCAAGAGTACCCCGACTTCATTTACGAGAACAAAGTCACCGACACTTTGCTCGGATTTTTCATCAACGGAGTTGTGGAGACTGAGGACACCGAGCGGGCTCCCATGCTGTACTGCAAGGAAAGGCCTAGGCCGCAGGTAATGCTTGATGAAATCTCTGTCTTGATATCCTTACGCAATGCATGATTTGAATGTCAATCAGCTAAGCAATATGTAATATCTGGATGTTTGCAGGAGTGCAAGGACTTTGAATCCAACCCCCAAGGCCAGTCGGCCAGTGGGGCCAAAAAGCACCCGGCCAGCCCCTTGGCAGCCCAACCCAACCCTCTTGGGGCTAGGAAGAGACCAGCAATGGACCAGGCCAAGAAGAAGGATATGCTGAGTAAGGCACCTGGAGGTTTGAAGATCAAGGACTCTAGCAGCGCCGCCCCCAGGCCTCCCAGCCCTAGGACTACACCGCCGAGTATTGCCACCCCTAGTCGGCTGCATCAAGTATATCACCGACTGGACCAGTTCTCCACCACCGACTGCCACGCCCATGAGCCTGACAGTCGGCAGCTCTCCGCCGCCAAGCAGGCAATTGAGCCCCTCGCTGACTAACTCCATTCCCAGCACATAGGGGTGGAGGTTTAAAACTTCCAAGAGGTACAAAAATCTTCAGTTTTCAAAAAAGCTTGAGTAAACTTGCAATATGTTGACTGTTGTGTAATTTCGCAGGAAGCCGAGTGACGCTGACCCCAAGGGAGCAGCGCCATCGACCCCTATAGTAGCCCTCGTTCCAACCGAGCCCGAGACAGTCGCGCCGCAAGCCGAGCCAGAAGTTGTCCCAGCCTCTGAGGCTGAGTCGACCCACCCGCCGAGCCACAAGCGTCGCCCAGTCGGGACATCGAGGTTGAAGCCCCTGTCCCTGAGCTCGCCCAAGACCCCACGCCGCCGATCGACCCGAGGCCTAGGACTCCTTCGCCTCCTCTTTCTCCATCTTCTGACGATGACGATCTTCCCAGGCTCGAAGATCCCCCACCAAACTTCCCTCGGATATTCTATTGGGCTACACCAAAGGGGGAAGCAAAGAGCTTCGAGCACGACGAGCAGGCTACCTAGAGGGAGAGAGTTAACTTGATGCACACCGCCATCACTGCGTCGAAGGAGGTCCAGGTACACAGTTGGCCCTGCCCTATTTGCTGATTGGTGGTTCTTCAGAACTTTGCGCTCTTGTTGTTTGTTCTGTCTGATTTCAACACTTCTTGTGCAGAAAGTGGTCGATTGATCGGAGAAAATGGGCCGAGTTCTGTCCGAGCTTACTCAGCTCTGCTAGCTCCAGGTTGCCAAGGATGACCTGGAGAAGTCTAGCAAGGAGAGGGAGGAGTGGCAAGGACTCCGTGAAAAAGCTCAGGGATGAGAAGGCGTTGTTAAACCTTGAATCTGATTTGCTGTAGCTCTTGAGAAAAATCTCAACAATCAGTCCTTGAAAATTGAACACCTAAAGAAAGAGCTGAAGGAGCTCGAGAAGACGAAGTCCAAGGTGGACACCGAATATGCGAGTAAGTCACATATCCGCCTGTGCATTTGATCCGACTAGGTGTCTTGGTTCGCTAATGTCTTTGTCTCTGTGTGAACAGCTTTCAAAGTCAACTCGTAGATCCAATTTAGTGCTTTTGCAGATGAGATCAAGGTGATAAAGGAATCGCGGCAAGTCATTGCTGACTCTACGAGGACTTTACTAGATATCATGCAACCGACCCTGGCCGGGCCTAGCTCTAGCTTGATCGCTTAGGTGGCGCAACGTATCGAGAAAGCCCCAATGACAATATTATGTAAATATTGTAAATACTTTTGTTGCTTGTTGTTAAATCTTGCCGAGTACTTGTTCCCTCCAAGCCATTATTAGTTTTACCCAACTATACGGTTTACGCCGAGTGGTTTGAGATCAACTTAAATAAAAGCGTTCACCTCTCAACACTATATCCGGGAAAACTTATTATAATCGTTGTAAAACTTCATGACTTAAATAAAACAAGAACAGACCTTATTAATGATAATAAGCATGTATTATCATGTAGCCCTTGACTCGCTACTTGGTTAGAACAAGCGACGTAGTGAGTTAGAGTAACAAACTTTATTTATATGTATAAAAAGAGTACAAAACTCAGTATAGAAAGGATGTAGCTATTTTATGTTCCATGAGTTGTTGACTAGGATGCCATCTTCTATCATCAGTCGGTAGGCACCCAGACATGTTACCTCAACGATAATTAACGGCCCCTCCTATAATGGAGATAATTTATGCATGTCTTTGGTGGTTTGGATTTTTCTCAAAACAAGATCTCCCACCGAAAAGGCGTGGCCATGAGCATTCTGACTGTGATAATGACATAGGCCTTGAAGATATCTTCCCGATTGGATAGTTGTGATGTCCCTTGCTTCTTCCAACTGATCTAATTCAACCAGTCGGTCTTCACTTGACTTTGCTTCTGAGTGGGCCCAAACTCACGGTGAACCGAACTCCAACTCGGTTGGTAATACAGCCTCAGCACCATAGACTAGAAAGAAAGGGGATTGCCCTGTTGCCCGACTAACCGTGGTTCTTAAAGACCAGAGAATAAATGGAAGCTCTTGCACCCACCGCCCTACATATGGTTGTAGTCGGTCAAATACCCTAGTCTTGATACCTTGCAAGACCATGCCATTGGCACGCTCAACCTGCCCATTACTTCGTGGGTGTGCCAACAGAAACATAACAGATCTTGATGCTGAAGTCATCACAGAAATCTTGAAAAACGCCACCATTGAACTGAGTGCCGTTGTCCATTATGGTGCAGTTGGGAACTCCTAATCGGTGTATAATACTCATGATAAAGTCTTTTGCCCTTGTCACTATTATGGTAGCAACAGGTTTTCCCTTGATCCACTTTGTGAATTTGTCCACTGCAACGAACAAGTGTGTGAACCCTCCTGAACGGCCCGACCATGTCGAGCCCCCAAACTGCAAAAGGCCAAGAGATTGGAATTGTTTGTAGTTCTTGAGCTGGAAGATGTGTTTGTTGGGCAAAGAACTGGCATCCTTCGCACGTCCGAACTATGTCTTTAGTGTCTATAATCACAGTCGGCCAGCAAAATCCTTGTCTATAAGCCTTTCCGACCAATGTCCTTGATGCAGCATGATTGCCACAGATGCCCGAGTAGATGGATTGCAGAATCTGCTTGCCCTTCTCAGGTGTGACGCAGCGTATGAGGACTCCGGATGCGCTTCGACGATAGAGATCTTCTCCGACTATCAGGAAATATTTGCTTCGACATTTGATCCACTCGGCTTCACTGCGATCTTCTGGGAGCTCATCTTCTAAGAGGAACCTAATGATTGGAGTCCGCCAATCTTGAGAGACAATAAGTACTTCATTTGTTGCCGGGGTAGGTTTAGCCCCCGACTACTCGAGTGCAGGCTTCTTTTTGACTAATGGTTCCGATAATTGCTCGACAAAAATTCTAGTCGGGACCATTTCTCGTTTGGATCCCATGTTGGCTAGCTCGTCTGTGGCTTCATTGTATTGGCGTAGCACATGTATAATCTCTAGTCCGTCAAACTTATTTCCAGCTTTCGTACCACTTGACAGTATGCTGCCATGGTGTCATCTAGACACGTCTAGTCTTTCACGACCTTGTTCACCATGAGTTGAGAATCCCCGCGCACTACCAGTCGGCGAATGCCGAGTAATATGGCGATGCGGAGCCCTTGGATGAGTGCCTCGTACTCGGCAACATTGTGGGACGCTGGAAAGTGTATCTGAAGGACGTATTTCAATTTTTCTTCGGTGGGTGATGTCAGGACGACGCCAGCCCCTGCTCCACCAATCCACTGAGAGCCATTAAAGTACATTGTCCAGTATTCTAGCTTGTCCGTTGTCGTAGCCGACTGAACTTTTGTCCACTTGGCCACCAAGTCGGCGAGTGCCTGTGACTTGATTGTTGGCTGAGGTTGAAAAGCAATGTCAAACACAATCAGCTCGAGCGCCCATTTAGCGATTCTGCCGGTGGCCTTGCGATTGTGTAGGACGTCCCCGAGTAGATACAATGTGACGATAGTGACTTGATATGACTGAAAATAGTGCACCAACTTCTGGACAGTTATGAGTAGGTCATATAATAACTTCTAGACTTGATGATATCTCATCTTGGATTCACCTAGGACTTCGCTGACAAAGTAGACTAGCCTTTGCACTTTCTGTATATGCCCTGGCTCTACCCGCTCGACAACCAACACCATGCTAACTACCTGAGTGGTTGCCGCTAGGTACAACATAAGTGGCTCCTGGGGCATAGGCGATGCCAACACGAGTGGTGACGCGAGGAACTTCTTGAAGTCTTCGAAAGCTTGTTGGGCTTTTGGTGTCCATGGAAAATTATCAACTTTCTTCAATAATTTGAAAAAGGGCATACCCCGTCTACCGAATCGGGAAACAAATCAGCTGTGTGCCGCCATACAGCCGGTCAGCTTCTGTACATGTTTCTATCTAGTCGGGGGTGCCATGTTCATGATAGCATTGATTTTCTCTAGATTTGCTTTGATGCCCCGTTGTGATACGATGAAACTGAGTAATTTTCCTAAAGGTACTCCAAAAACGCACTATTCTAGGTTCAATTTTATCTTGAATCTCCGAAGGCTTTGAAAAGTTTTCTCTAAATCGGCGATGAGGTCCTCCTTGACTTTGGTTTTAATCACCACGTCGTCGACATATGCCTCCACGCCGTGCCCGAGTTGAGTGTGAAGACACCGCTCGTTGGCACATTGGTACGTTGCGCCAGCGTTTTTCAACCCGAACAGTATAGTGACATAGCAGTGTGCCCCGAATGGCATGATGAAAGAAGTCTTTAGACAGTCTTTCTCTTTCAGGTTGATTTGGTGATATCCCGAGTAACACTCGAGAAAACTGAGCAACTCGCACCTCGCAGTTGATTCGACCACCTGATCTATCTTGGGTACACCGAATGGATCCTTGGGGCATGCTTTATTTAAGTCGGTGTAGTCAACGCACATGTGCCATTTATCGTTCTTCTTCCGGATTAAGACTAGGTTTGCCAGCCAATCCGAGTGGTAGACCTCTTTGATGAACCCGGCTGTAAGGAGCTTGGTAATCTCCTCCCGAATTGCATCTTTTCAGTTTTGTGCGAAGTGCCATAGTCGTTGCTTGACTGGTTTGGCATCCGGCTTGACGTTGAGGGAATGCTCGATCATCTCCCTTGGTACACTAGTCATATATCCCTGTTCGCTTGGAGGAAGGTGACAAGCTCGTCTTTCTATTTGGGGTCGAGTCCGGTCCCAACAAGCACAGTCTTGGTGGGGTCGGAAGAGTCTAGGGAGATCTTTTTTGTTTCTGAGTCTGCTGAAATTGCTGACTTGGCTACTTTTTTTACCGGAACTTGATTGTCCTCGTTTGCAGGTGTTGCGGCCAGTCAGATGTTGTTTCGTCCGACTGGCACTTCTTGAGATTGGGCTAGCTCGCAGCTCTCCTTGTTGCATGTGAAGGCTTGCTTGACATCGCTGCGCAAGGAAAGTATTCCTGCTGGTACTAACATCTTGAGCACCATATATGTATAATGGGGCACTGCCATGAATTTGGCTAGTGCAGGCCGTCCGAGTATAGTGTGATACGTTGTCTCAAAGTTGGCAACCTCGAAGCAGATATTCTCGGTGCGGAAATTCTCCCGCATGCCAAAAGTGACTAGCAGAGTGATCTGTCCGAGTGAAGTGGAAGAGAGGCCGGGGATTACCCCTTGGAAGGGAACTGTACTCGGCCACAGCTCGAATTGAGGAATCTTCATCTTGTCGAGCGTCTTGGCAAATAGGATGTTAAGAGCGCTTCCTCCGTCAATAAAAACCTTATTCAACTTTATACTCTTAATGGCTGGGTCTAGGCCGAGTGGATAATGCCCTGGATGAGTGACTCGGTCGTGGTGATCCACGCAGTCAAAGGTGATTGCTGTTTCTGACCAACGCAGATATTGGGGGGCTTCTGTTGAGACCGAGTTGACTTCTCGAGCTGTTAGCTTTTGTTTTCTCTTGGACTCGTATGCAGACGGCCCACCAAAGATGTGGTTGAGCTCAGCCTGGGGATCTTGGTAGTCACCAGCTGGGCCCAAATCTGGCTTGTCCTTGTCTTTGTTGTCGCTAGATGTTGATGTTTGCCCAGAAGCAAACTTCTTGAGCATGAAGTAGTTCTTAGCCACGTGCTTCCCCTTTGGGTGGAAAGAGCATGGCCCGTTCATGACTTTCTAGTACTAGTCCGTCCTTGGGGGGTCGCGGCCGACTACGCTCCACGGCCGTCATGACGTTGTCTGACTTGCGTTTACGATTGCTAGACTTAGTCTGTGCTGCATCGTCCGCATCTTTCTTCTCCTTCTGTCAGGGCTCCTTCTTGTCGTCCAGGGCCTCAGCAACAGCCTCGGCCGAGTCATCATGCTTGTTGGTCATGTCAAATAGAGCTTTGACAAAAGTTGGAGGCTTTCAAGTGAACTTGGCGACGAACGGGGTGTCTTTGACTCCCTTGCAAAAGGCGGCGACGACGACCTCATCCTTGATCTTTGCAATCGAGTTTCTCTTCTTAGAAAACCTCTTGATGAAGTCGTGGAGTGACTCGTTCTTCCTCTGGTGGCATTGATACAAATCGTACTCGAAAGATGGTCTCTCATACGTTCCTTGGAAATTCGCGATGAAACGTTCTTGGAGTTCTCCCTAGAAGTCAATTGACTGCCTGGGAAGTCCTATCAGCCATGTCCTCGTAAAGTCGGCTAGGGCTACCGGGAGGTAGTTGGCCATAGCCTTGTAATCGCCTCTAGCTGCACGGATCGCCAAAGTGTAGACTGTGAGTCAGGACTCGGGGTTGGTCTTCCCATCATACTTTTTGATTCTAGTCGGCTTGAAACCAGATGGCCAGTCGACTTGTTGTAGCTCGTGGGTGAATGTGGTACCCCTTCGTCTGGGTGAGGGCTCTAACTCCGGGTACGATGATGAAATCACTCGTGGTGGAGGCCGAAGCACTCGTACTCATCTTCCTCAGTCGGCGTCATTCGTCCTCCTTGCGCTCTCGGCGTTGGGCGTTGATGTTCTAACAAAGATCGCGCCGTAGTAGTCCTCGAGCATCCCTATTGTCTCTGCGATCGTCCTGATGGTGCCGCCGTCGATCATTGTATTGATGTCCAAGTGACGTAGGGCGTGACTCTGAGCGAGGCTGACTAGAGCCGGCTACGCGATGCCATGTTGAGGCAGATGAGATTGCCATGTCTGATGCCGTCCTATTGGACGATACGAGAGTGTCTCCCGACTATTGTCGCTGCTAACGAGCCGCAACGGTGATCATTGCTTTAATCTTGGCAATAGTCAGAGTAGCCTGGTGGTTGGGCCCGAATTGCAAGGTGTTGAGTAGCGTGGCAGTGGCCACTAAGTTCTGTTATGGAGTTACGAAGATGTCATGGTCGCTGACTCAGGTTTGGAGGATCTCCTGTTGAGCAGTCCGCCCTGCCTTGGGTAGATTGTCGTTCCAAACATCACGCTCGGCTTGTAGGCGTCGTGCGTCTTCCTCCTATTGTTCAAGCAGTCGGCGAGCCTCCTCCTCTTGCTGATCGCGTAGTCGGCGTGCCTCTTCAGTAGGGGTTGAACCCTTAGACACCATGAAGACTTCACATTGTGGAGAGAAGCTTGCCGAGCTGCTGTCCGACTGTGAGTCAGAGTCAGAGTAGTTTAGGGAGGTAATTACAACTCCAACCTCCCTAGATCCAATCTCGAGCAGCTCTGGGCCGTATCCAAGTTGAACACTAGGGAATTGGATCTGCCATGTTCGGAGTGGGATTGAAGCTATCTGCGGCATTGCCAAGTCCGAACGAGAGATTGACGATCTCCTCCTCTCTTAGCCTGATCTTGGCCGGCTCAAAGCCGAGTCCGAGTCGAACACCGAAAGAGTTGTCCCTGGTCTCGAGCATCTTGGGATTGCCACAGCATGTCGTCAAAGGTTGCTGCAGCGTTGAGTAAGCCGACTAGCGGGAAGCCGGCTTGGTTCCCGGCCAATCAGATCGAGTCCGAGTCGGTCAGGGTGAGGTCGCCGAGTTTGTCAGCAACAAAGTCGAGGCTCCCGAAGCTAATTGTTTGCTCGGGGAAGAACTTGACGCCGTCGACTCTGGTGGCTGGATCCATCAGGCTTGATGAAAATGATCTCAACGAAGCCCCTACCTAGCACACCAACTGTCGATGCTTTGTATCGGTAATAATTATAAGGGGTTACTCGTGAGACCTAAACTTGATGCATTGCAAAGGAACACGAAACAATTTATCCTGATTTAGGCCCTCAAGGTGAGGTAATATCCTACTTCCAACTGTGGTGTATTGCCTTTAAAGTTTTTCTGGTTAGATTCTGTTCTGCCCTCAGGGGGCTCCTTACCTTTCCTTATATACCGAGGAGGCAAGGCTATATGATAGAAGTCTCAATCGGACTACAACCAAGGGATTTGAATACAATGTACCTAACTAGGACTATATCCCTTTCCTTATCATACAAGGTAATGTGCACCAAGTCCTGTCATATCCCTAATTGTAAGATTAGGCCCGTACTCTATCCAAGTGGCCACAAAGCTTTCTATGAGATACCTGTTTGCACCAAAAACCACCGGGTGTGCCAAGAAGCTTGTTGATGATCTGGTTTGATGCGATTGAACATACGAAGGCCTGGGAGATCTGCTTAGCTCCAGTGCAGGTCCTAAAATCTTGAGGTTCGCAGGCGTGCCAGTCAATTTGACCCAATAATTGACAAGGAGAAAATATTAATTCAGTGAATCAATCGGCCGACATACTAATGTAGACTCCTTCCAACCGATTGCCGATAGCTCCTGTACCGAATTCCCCTGAACCGACTGCCCGACTTGCCCGGGCCCTCGCCTGTGTCCACGCCCGGGTCTTCGCCTGTTGCCCACACTCGGGTTCTCGTCTGTTGCCTGAGCCCGGGACCTCGTGCCCGCATCCGGCTACCAGCAGCGATCGGCCGATAAGCCGATAAAGTCTTCCTTCAGCCGATGGCCCCAACAGTGCTCGCACATCGGCTACGCCTGTACCCGGGCCCTTGTCCTCAGCGTGCTCGTGCTCGGGTCAGCAGCAATTGCACATCGGCTATCGGCCGATACGGACTGATGTAGGCCCCTTGTAGCCGATGGCCGATGGCACCTGTGTATCGGCTAGGAAACCGATAACGCTATAAGCAAATAGATAAGCTCAGTATAACATGTGCATCGGCTAGAAGCCGATGATAAAATAGATAGGCAGAATAGTAAACTAGCCGACTGCCAAGGAAACACATGTGCATCGGCTAGAAAACCGATGATAATATAGATGACCAAAATAGTAAAGATAATACAGTCGGCTTTATAAAAAGATAACCTATCGGCTAAGCACTCCGATAGAACGTCGCATATACACCGATCGGCTCGTCAAGAATAAATCTATTATTATCAATCTAGTAGTTCAGACCTAACTGATGCAGCACAGATTAATAATAATAAAGGAACCTGTCGATGCTTTGCACCGGCAATAATACTATGGGGCTACTCGGCGACCTGGAATTCGGTGGATTGCAGAGGAACACGGGAGAATTATACTGGTTCAGGCCCTTGATGTGAGGTAATACCCTACGTCCAGTTGAGGTGTTATCCTCTGAGGTGGATTTGTGATCAAGGCATGATCTGGTGTCCCTCATGGGCGCGCCCCTGCTCCCTTTATATACTAGGGACAGGGGTAATGGTAAGATCGATCCAGTCGGATACGACCAAGGGATTTCCTTATTAGAGATAGAATCCGTATCCGACTAAGGCTATGTTCCTTATCGTACAAGACACAGCCTGCCGGAGTGCTATCTTATCTCTAATTACATGATCTGGCCCATCTCTATCCGAGTGCCCAATGTGCTGGTAATGAGGTACCCGGGCCCATGAGCTCCCACAGTAGCCCCTGAGACCTTCATAGTTGAGTCACAGCTGATGCCGAGTGCTCATCCTCCACGGTGAAGGTTACCGAGTGCGATGCTCCCGAGTACTCTTTGTCAGTAACTTCCCGAGTCCTGCTTCATGTCAGCTGGCAGCGAGGCTATGAAGGGCTTTCATGTAAATATATGAATAGTGTGCGCCGAATAAGGCGCACCTATTAGGTGTAGCCCCCGACTTTGTGTTAATTGTGAAGACAATTAACATAAAGTCAAAGATCTTTAACCTGGAAGTCTTTCCCGAGTAGATTACTACTGGTATATATGAGACTCTTCGGTATCATGTCAACGCGGAATATAATTTTATAGTCTTGCCGAGTAGGAGTCTACTCGTATAATAGACTCTTCGACTTTATGGTCCAGTCGGAATACTGAGTTTATAGTCTTTTCGAGTGGCGTCCAACCCCATCAAAAGCTAGACTCATTCCGCATACATAGTCAGCGGAATAGATATTTATAGTCTCTCCCGGTAGTGCTTACTACTCGAAAATTAGACTCTTCAGCCTCAATTGTCGGCTGAATAATGTTGCTCATGGCAACGTGCATGGCCATGCATGTAGGCCGAGTACCCACCACTTTATGAAATAAAAAAACTCCATTACGTGGTCAGCGTGTTCCGAGAAAGACTGCGTCCCCTAATTTTTAATGAAGACCAGCTTATGATCCTCTGTAAGGATATCCTCGAGACGGACGCTGGTGGTAAAACACCAGATACGCCAACGCACAAACACCTATATGATTAGCAGTAAGGGACTCCATTCATGGGAAGCATATCTGTTACCTCATCGGCTATGACTCCTAAGGAACGACGAAGTGTGGTAGCACAGCGCTAATACTTCAACTCAGACCTCTGGGCTGCGGATGCGGCCGACATGGAGCATGCTACTGTAGACGTCATGGTCGGGTTGTCGGGGGGGCCCGGAATACCAAACTGTGCAGGCTGGGGGGCCGGATTCTGGGTCGGTTGACAGGTCCTATAAAAGGATGGAGAGAGAGAAAAAAGATTCCATCAGAACTTCCCCAAAGTAGCCAATCTCTTCGTCTTCCACCTTCGCGCCTAGCTTTCGTCGCCCCGCCCCGTAGTGCAAGTAGGTAAACCGTAGTAGCAGCAGTGTATCCCACCAGACTTACGGCGATTATCAATCTCTTTATTCCAAGCCCCGGCTTTAGCTTCCATCTCAACACCTCAAGTCACCGAATCGATGAATCCTGCGGGTCCAGAGTTCTGCATCTCGGATCTGCGGCTGGTGAAGCTGAGACGAGCATGAAACAGAGAGCGAGCTGAAGTTGCCCAGCCAAGAAGTGATCCAGTTACGCGGGTCGGCGCAGGGAATGGTCGACCCCAACCCCCGCTGAGAACCGGTAGTTATTCCGCCTCATTAATCTTAATCGGGCCTATGGTCTTACCGTCGTAATGATTCTTCCGCCGCATCCTGATATTCTACGGACCTGGAGTTCGGTGCCAGTTTAAAAATCAACTCGATCACTTCAGCATACTCCATATTTCTATATACTGCTATGCGAGTCTTTACGGTTGAGCCCCATTTCATCCCACACACTTGCTTTCCACATCAAGCCCCAGCCTTCAAGAGTAATAGCGGTCTGATTAGAGGCTGCATTCAACTAAGGATGTGGAAGAAACATATATCGATTATGACCCTGAGATACTTCTGAAGGGCATGCACAAGGAGTGAGTTACATGCGACTACGCTCCTTCTTCGCGCGGTTACTATCGAATATGTATGCCCACTAGTCTTGAACATCTTGAATAAATGCAGCACTATATTGCTGACGGAAGATAGATGACTCGACAGAGGCCGCAATGAAGGTCCTGGTGGTCCTACGAGGCGCGTCCCAGCCTGAAGTTAAGAGCCGCTTTCGGCTGGCCTGCAAAGGTACAACCAACATCCCGACCGGGCATTGAAGAGCGAAGCACGGCGGACAACGGCGTGACCGATAACCTGTTGGGCACTTCTCTGAAGGGTCGTTCACCGAAATGATAAACCGCCGAGTCGCCGCCTATAGCCTTCATCCGCCGCGACCAAAGGTAACTTCTACCATATTTCTGTCGAAGTGAACGCTGTGAAGCAGCTGATTGTTAACCTTGCGTATAGTATACTATGTCGACTTCTTGTAGTGGCAATGAAGAATTTGAGGTGAAGACTCTCGTCCGTCCGTCGGCGGTGTGTCGAGGGAAAGAGGCCGAAGCCCTCTTGAGCCGCCAACCCAACTCCAAGAGAGCGGGAAGAAGCCGATTTTATACGGTCGAGCGGGGCATGACAGCGCGCGCCGTGAACGCGGAGCTGAAATAAAGGGACACCGGCCACACGCCACGGGTCGAGTCCCAGCTGAGATCAGCAGTTGGCTCGACGTGTCGGTACTCAGAACCAGCGCCGCCAAGAGGACCAACCAGACAGCGCGATTGGGGCGAAACCCGAACCAACCTACCAGAGTCGAGGCCGACTCAGGCTGAATATGCCTCTCCACCGGATGACACGACCGGGTGAGTGCCGATAGCTAGCGCTTCGCCGGAAGGTGCGCAGGCTGGCCGCGAGGCTGAAGATTCTCACAGAGTGCCTACTCCGCCCTTGATCGTTCATTGATATGTTAAATAAGTCCTGATGTTGCTCCTTGTCAAAGCGGCCGTCATCGACCTCAAAAGTTTTGACATCGCTGCTCCACTTAATGAGTCCGCCCCAAACCGAAGCCAAACGCAGTGACAACACCTGCTGAGCCGACGCCAGCAAGTGGTACGCTGAGACCGAGTGCATCCGACTACAGGCCACTACGGCCACCGACCAAGCGTGGTGTTGAAACTGAGGCCAGCCCCCGAGGCACCGTACGTACGCCACGGAACCGGACGCGAACCCCCGAGACCGTCCCCGATGTTGTAAGGCGGAAAGCGGCTGCCGAGCCGACCCCAGTCGCCATCATGGTTATCTCACAATCCCATCGTCGAGGCCATTGCAGCCGCCGCCGGAGCATCCGATTTGCTCGGATCAAGGACAAGCTCCCCCACGTGTCGATGCCAGACTTACACGTGACCACTCGCGACGGGCACTATGAAAAGCTCTCAGCGCGATGAAGTCTCACCACGGCAGAGAGCGCGAGAGCCTGCTTCGTGCCATCACGGTCCCCAAGGGTCGCCGTGTATGATTCTGGCTAGTGAAGCTCAGCAACATCTTCTTGTCTTATGTTGACCTCTGTCAGTCGGTTTGTTCCTGTCAGAGCAACCAAGCAAATCGTCGACCGCAACGATGGGAAGATGGAATCCTGTCGAATGGCCCACCATCACGGAATCTGCCAAACAACTACCGGGCATTGAAGGCCGAGAGGAGGCGCTTCACCGAGAGGAGGCCGTGGCGGAAAGAGCGGCGCTGATCAGCTCAGGGCTAGGCTGGCCTAGCCAGAAGATCAGAGTAAATCCTACGGCATAATCTTCCGACTGACCCGTTGATGTATTCATACCAGCTACAGCGATCCAGAGCTGCCTGGTGTCATACTGCATGATGAGACTCTTGGCTAATCTGTTCAACCATCGAGAGCAGAGTAAAGAACCCGACGGAGACGGAAGTCAGCAGCTGAAAGAAGGCCGAAGAGCAAGCGCCGAGCTTGAAACGGTCAAGGGCCGACCTGGACAAAGGCCAACATGAGCTTGACCGGGAAAGAAGTCCGAGTTGGAGAAGGTCGTCGTCAAAGCAAAGGAAGGAGAAGGCCAACCTGGAGCCAGACCGTAAGCCGGGTGGGGAGCCGACACGAAAAGTAAGTCCGCAAACCCACTGCGATCTCAGCCAATACTTATTCACCCTTGGATGTAAAGACCGAATCTTTATAGATGACAAGCTACTTGCCGCCATCTGGGCAGCATGAAGCCAACGCCAGCCCATAACAGATAAACCGGTTCTACACGGAGAAGATAAGGTGCAATAACAGGGAAGTCATGGGAGAGCCCTCTCGGAGTCCGTGAAAGGGCTCCGGACCAATTGTAAGATCCGAAACCGCCACAGGGAACCAGCTGTAGCAGAATTCCTCAAAATAAATGGAGCTCATCGACGCGCCGCGATGCCCTGAAAAGGTAGAAAACAGAGAAAAGAAAGACCGGACGAAAAGAGACAGACAAACAAAAAGCAGAAAAACACCAAGGGCACAAAAAGGCAACCACTCAGACAGCGGTTGGCCGCTGCCAGACCTAGCAATGTCCAAGTCCCATCACTGAGGCGGACATGACCGGCCATCGGAGGATTTTCCGAGAGCGACCCCGAGAAGCGCTGGAGCTATCTCACAGGCAACCAACTGCTGAACCGAAATTACCCGAGACCTGGGTCATGTAAAAGACAATACATTTTAGTCGTATAATATAATATGCTTTACATTAACGATCATAAGTGTAATAAACTATATGTGTCGTGCGACCCAACTTATTATTCGGTTGTCGATTAGCTTCACCCGACACAATTCCTCATGCACCGAGTACCGTTCGATAGAACTTGATTAAACCAAACGTTCGAGTAACAATGCATACTCAGGCCACGGCGCGAAAGCACAGTCGTGGCAAGGTTCATAACGGGTGAAATAGCTTGTATGTTATAATGACAGAAACACGTATATACATGCAAGCCCCGCCGACTCACTACTCGATTGAACAAGCGCGATAGTGAGTCAGAAAAACTTACCAACAAGGAAAATGTAAAACTCAGGTATAGAAAGGACTAGCTGTTCTATATTCCCATGAGTCGTTGACGAGGACGCGCCTGGCCGCTACCTCGCTATAAGTGAACGCCCTTCCCAGATGGGGATAGTTTATTCCTGTCCTCTGATAGGTTTGTATCTTCCTTAGAACCGACATCCCCGACCAAAAAGGCGCAGGCCATCGACCATTGCCGATCTTAAAGGGACGAAGCAGGAACTAGCGTATAGCAACGCAGGCCTTGAAGATAACCTGACCGACTGGATTGTATAGCGCGTCTCTGCTATCTCCACTAATCTAATCGATCATCGGGTCTGCTTGGAGTCGTCTTCGAGTAAGCCCGGACTCCGGAGAGCCGAACTGATATCTCTGTCAGTAGCAATGCACTTAGTACCGACTAGACCCAGGAAGAAGGATCTGACCCATGATCTGCCAACTAACCAGCTGAGTTCTGAAGAGACCAGTAGAACGGAATTGGTATTCTTGTTACCCACTGAACCACCATATGGTTGATCTGATACGTATATCCTGAGGCCTTGAATGCCTGTAAGACAATGCCGTTGCTCGCATCAACCTCGCCCGTCCTGTCCGCGGTGTGCACAGATGACATAGCAATTCTGATCCGAAAGTCGTCGCAGATAATCTTGGAATAGGCCCGCCCCGAACTGATGCCGTTGTCGGTTATGATGCGTATAGGACCCCAAACGGATATAGAGTATACTCAGGATGAGCCTATGACTCGAACGCCGACTTATTGTTGGCGACGAGTTTAAGCCTCCCAATCACTTGGTGAATTTATCCACTTGCGACGAAATAAATGCGTGAACCCTCCTGCGCTTTCTTGAAATAGCCGACCATGTCCGAGCCCCACGCGAATGCCAGGAAATAGAATGTCTGCGATTCCTGGCGGGAGAGTGTGATGTCTGGCCGAAGAACTGCAACCCTCGCACTTAAGCGAACGATCGTCATCCTTGGCGTCTATGATTGCGTGGCCAGAAGATCCCTGCCGGTAACAGCCTATTACCGACTAACAGTCCTGGATGCAGCGGGTTTGCCACATAGCCCGAGTGATGAATGCAGATCTCTCCTTCCTCGAATGGCGGACACAACGCCTGAGGACACCGGATGCGCTCCTTCGGATACAGGTCTTCTCCGCAACTACAGGAAGCTTTTGCTTCGACTCTTATCTGCTCGCTTGCAACTGCGATCTCTTGGAGTCTCATCCGATCCAGGAGCGAATTGAGACAGAACCCCTCCAGTCTTACAATGTGCGCACTCGATCGGTGTTCGAGGTAGGCTCGCCTCCCGACGCTTTGTGCCGGTTTCTCTTGCTGATGCGCCATAAGGTTGCTCGAACAAAGATATCCAGTCGGAACCGCTTCTCGCTTGGTGCCATGTTGCCAGCTCATCTCGCCGCGTCGTGGTAATGACGCAGGACGAAATGTGTGATTCCCAGCCCGGTCGAACTTGTTTCCAACTTGCGCGACCTTGGCAGTAGCCGCCAATTGATTCTCGAACAGTATCCATCATTCGAGCTTGAGATGACCACGAGTTAGAGTCCCGCGCCACAACCAAGTCACGTATCCGAGTGATATGGCATGCGGACCTTGAACAAGAGCCTCGTACTCGCGACGTTTGTGGGAACGCCCGGAAGTGATTGTATTACTTACTTCAACCTTTATCGCCCAAGTGGGGATTCATATGCACTCCAAGCACCGCCGATCCTAGGGAACCCGTCGAAGACATTTCCAGTACTCTAGCTTTGTTGTTGGTGTTGGGAGTTGAACTAATCTGTACGCGTCGGCACAGAAGCGACTAAGTGAAAGATTTGAGACTGATCCGTAGTGAAACGTGATGTCAAACGCCATCACTCGAGCTCCATATTACGATCCGCCGGTGCCTGTAATTATGAGACACCCCGAAGTGGAAAACGACTGTGAACCACCGGACTTGATGTGCTTGAAGAGGCACCAGAGCTCGGACTATGATGAGTAGCCAGAAATATATGATAGCAGCTCGACCTCGGAATCTGGTTGAGTCGGAAGACCTGACCACCATTCCAGCTTGACAAAATAGATTGCCTTGTATTTCTAAGATGACCCTGTTCGGATCGCTCCACTACCAGCACCGTGCCTGACTACCCTGTGTTGTGCCGCATGGATAAACATAATAGGTTCTGGAGCCAGGCGGATATCTCTCAATCTGGGAGG
>RYFJ01001292.1:0-46588 GCA_003991445.1 Oryza meyeriana var. granulata
CGGCGGACGGAGGGCTCCGCTCGCAAGAGGGCCGACGAGCTAGGTGGGAAACTCTGTCCTAGGATGACGTGTACATATCTCCCTACCGTCGGCGACTACGCGAGAATCAGCTTTTTCAGTTAGGAACTCCTTGTCTGCCCCCGGTCGGATGCGCTTTGGCCTTCCCTGCCCGCCCGCGTAGCTCGCCCGCGCGTCAGAGCTCGCTCTGCGGGCGCGTACGTTGCGTACTTAGCCCCGGTGGAGCTTAGCCCGGGTCACGATGGCCTCGCCCCGGTAGGAGCTACGTCCGGGCCGCGGACTTCGCCCCCGCCGCCCCTAGGTGCCCCGAGGCTCGGCCTCCGGGCTGCGTACTTGCTCGGTAAGCTAGCCCGTGTGGGACAGCTCGTAGCTCAGCGCAGGTGCCCCGGACACTCGGTCGCCCGGGTGGCCGCGCCGACGGAGCCGGCTCCGTGGCGCATGGTGGTACTTGGCAGTACCCGTTAGCGCGCCGGTGAGGTTGCGTGCGTGCCCGGGCAAATGCCCGCCGCCCGGCGACCGGAGCTCGCGGCAGAGCTCCGCTGCGGCGGCGCACGGTCGTAACTTGCGTACTTGCCCGCGTGGAAGCTTAGCTCCCGGGCACATGCTCTCCCGCGTGCGGAAGGCCCCCAGCTCCGGGCTCGCCCGGGGAAGACGTACTGTCTCGCGCCCGGTCAGTCTGGCTACCCCTGCCTTCCTTGTCAGCTGTCGGCTCCTCGGGCGCGACTGTGGCGACTTAGCGCGGGCAGTTTCGCACTTCCGGCACTACCTGCGTCTTCGCCCGCGGTTCGGCGAGCCCTTGGCCTCCCTGGTCGCGTGTAACTGGCCGTTGCGCGGCGCCGCCAGGGCTGCTCGGTGTGGCACGCCTTCGCTCCTGGAAGACTTCCGGCACCCCAGGTAAGTATAGAGCGAACCTGAGACTTCGTCTTCCCCGGTGTCTGATGCCATCGGACTATGAAGTTAGCTAAGTCGGCGGTGGTCGTTCGTCTCGACCAAAGTCCCGTGCACTTCCGGTCCACTGCAGGTGAAATATGTTCTCCTGGAGCTCTTAAACGCGCCTAGCACCGCGCTGTCTGGTGAGCGCATGAGTCGGCAAGGCCGCTCCCTCGTTGAGAACCGTCCATCCGCCTGTGTCGATGAGCTCGCACTCCGAAAAGGGAAGCTGAAGGCCAAAACACTGCCTCTGAAGCCAGGGCTCCAGAACTCGAGAGCGTGCCTCGCTAATACCCCTCAGTAGTGGGGCTCGTGCCGCACTCCTCTCGCGCCGTGGCTCAGGCCGTGACGCGCGAGTCGATGGTATGGGCGTGCACCAATGATATTCCTGCAGGCAGCACAGCACGGCGCTCGTCCGTATGAGCAACCCTCGCCCGGCGAATGCGCCCCTAGGAACATGGCCGCACCGGAATGACCCTCACAGGCGCGAGTACCCGGCACAAACATCGCCTCAGGCATTGGGCGCTGTCCGGGAAGTCGTGTCCCGTACGTGGTCCATGTCCTTGCCAGCCTCCCGTCAGGCTCATTGTCGACGCATGAGAGAGCGAGCGAAGAGTTGTATTTCAGTTCCGGTGGCCCCTTTGGGTCCCGGGCACATATTTTGAGCCGAGTCTCGATTTCCCAAATCCGCGCCCCGGTCGACACCGAGGAGTCGCGACCAGGGCGGTGCTCGCCTAAGGCGAGTGCAATCCTAGAACTCGACACCCCGGAATAGGCGCGTATTAGCCCGGATAGACCGCTCCGGCGAGAATGGCGTCCGGCAAGGTCGTCTCAACATCCATATTCACGCCCCGGGCCCCCGACCCGGCTTATATTCAAACCGTATCCCAATCCGGCCCCCGGGTCCGGACGTATACTCCTTAGCGCTACCCGGGCCCCCGGGGCCGAACCATCCTGACTCGGGCGCGGCGAGGGAAGCTAGTCCGAGCTCCTCCAGGCTAACAATATCTTCGCAAATCCATCTGTAAAACATCCTAGTATTAGTTGGTAAAGCCGGGCCAAGCGCTGGACTCTCCGGAAACTCAGCGCTAGCCTGGGCCCATTATATACACTAATAGCAATATTTTTTTAATATTCTCCCGGTCTCGTTCCCTTTCTTGTTTTCCATGTGTTGCGTAGCATGGGATGACAAGGGAACGGGACCGGACCGCTCTCGAGCAGTTCAGCTATTGCGTAGAGTAGATACCTTTCCCCGGCGTCCCTGGGGACGCTCCATACCGCACCAAGCTTTAGCGCCCGGAGGCCCAGTTCTTCCTGGTGTACCGGGCCACAAGCCGTTCTGTCGCAGAGACTCTCTTCTGGCTCTCGAGTACGGCCATCATCGACAACATCAACCACGACATATCAGTCGAACAAACCTCGACTTCCTCGAGAACGAAAGGCTGGCGCTCTCCCGCCTCCGCGTGCCCGTTACCAGCCAGGGCCTCAACGCGCCTACCTTTGGCGTCAGGTTTTCGGCCCGATCACTTCAGGTTTGGGTTCGAATCTCTCCGCCGTATCTTCGTACGGGTCGGAATGAAATCTTCCCCCACCGTGGAAGGCCCTCCCTGGTGATCGGCTAACTTCCTAACCGGCTTGAAGCCTGGAGCATCTTCACAAATATTATCTGAAACATCCTGTCAGTGCCTCTAAACCTCAGCTACTGATCGAGGCGATGTGCATTCGCTTTCCATAGTAATGGCTTTTATTAATCGTTTCCGGGCTCCGTGCCCTTATCCTTTCTTTGTGTCGCGATCGTGGGCGATCTCCCCGGGCATAACCGGGTCGCGAGGCCCATGGCGGTGCTGGGTATTGCGCCTAAGCATCTGTTCCTTCCAGACAGAGCTACTGCGTATCCCATCTGCTAACCCCGGACATTGTCGTCTAAGCCCGGCTTGCGTGTCCCCGCTCTGGTTGCTTCGGGCTCGTTTTTTTCCGCTGGTAGGGGTAGTTCCTTATGCGCAATCCTTTCCTCCGCTCGATTTTCCCCCCCGTGACCGCGAAGAGGCCCTAAGAGGTGGTAGACGCAACGGCTCGCAACATGGAATGGATAAGGGAACGAGCCAATGCTCTCCACGGTTCATCATGTAGAGTCGTGTCGTCGCGGCATCGCTGTTGCTCGCCTAGGCCAACGGGCCTGGGGCACGAAGGACCCCGATATCCGGAAGACGGAAGGGACCGAGCCTCAACCAATTCCGCAAGTCTCGCGCTCGGGCCCCCCGCGGCACTTTGGTGCCAGCCCCGGGCCCCCGGGGACTGGGCGCGACGGCGATTTCACAGCGGATCGGCCCGATGCTTCTGGCGCTATTTGCATAATCCGAGGGAGAAACAACACCCCTGGTCCCGGGATGGTGCTCGCGAAGCCATGCCACCTCTTCGCAATACCCAGATTACGCTAACCTATCCAACTTTTACATACTACTCAACTTGTATCTTCCTCTATTTGCATGTCAGCCTAGGTTCCGGGGGCGCGGAGGGCCCCCGGGACCGGGCGGAAGATGGGCAGGGCCAGAACCTGCGAACTTCGTCGCTCCGCCAAGCTCACGTCCGGACTGCTCGCGCCCCACGCGGGAACCGAGCTTCCCGAGGGCGTCCGACGGTCGCGTTCGCGCGCCTCCCGGGGCCGAACTCCGGGGCAAGCGCTGCGCCGGGGCCCGGACAGGGGTCTCACACCCTACGGCTGTTCGCAGTGCAGGCCCCCCTTTGATGTGGACTTAGAGTAGCCAAGTTGCGCCTTCGATACTCGACGCTCCCAAGAGCATGGAGCCGCCGAGTACAAAGCGACCTCCGAACACAAAAATAAACCAAGTACGAAAAGTATAAACATGACCATATAACATATGCAAACTCTCTTTTTTAAACAAAGGCAAAACCCGCGGAGCGCAAGCACGAGCGAGGCCTGGAGACGCGGCGTCGCACGGGGAGAGGTCGCTGGCCTCTCTTCGGACGGACCCGCCGACGACCAAGAAGAGAGGGCGCCCGGGCAATGGAGGCCCCCCGGACCCTGGAAGGCGGCCCCGCGCATAGCGTCAGAGGAAACCGGCGTCTTCCAACAACCTCCCGTTCAGGCATTCAGCTCACGAGAGGTCGCCGCGGTCAGAGAACCCTGCCTCCGGGCAGCGGGCTCGAACCCGGCCCTCCGAGACTCCTCGCGAACGCCCGCGACGTCCTCCGCGAGACCGCGCGACGTACTCTTGCGATCTGCCGCGTACGGCGACCTCGCGAAACAACGCCGACTTTCTCGCGAACAACCCGCGGACTCCCTCGCGCAACAGCCGAACGTCAACTCCCTGGACGCGAGCCCGAAAGCCTCTTGGCCCGGACGCGTTCTTCCCGGGATGAAGTTTTCTCCCGCGCCTTCCATCTCGGGCCAGGCGCGGAGAACTCAAATCCGGCGGCGGATTAGGTGGCAGCCTCCAAATGCGACGCGTCCTCATTGCTGCCGCGGCATCCACCAAAGCGGTGCACCACGAAGAGCTCGGTGGCGAACAGTACGGGCGGGCAAAGCTGCCGCCGCCTGCCGCCATCAGACGCATAGCCTCGTGCGTGGGCCTTCTCAGACACTTCGTTCCATGATTCCAGCCCGGGTCCGGGTAGCTATCGCACAGAAATCAACAAAGTCGTCAAAGCTACGGTCATGCATGACGAACCAGGCGGACCAGCGTCCCCTCCTTCTTGCAAGACGTGCCCTGTTCTGCCGGGCAGACCCCAGCCGATGCAACAGGGCCAGGGGCCAGCTGTCGGCGAAGGATGGACAGGGGGTCCCTCCCTGGGGACGCGGTGGTCGTTCGCCCACGTGATCCCGGGGGCACCCTTTCCACCCGGCCCCGGCTCGTGCTCTGGGCGCGGAACCGCCGGAACGCTGCGCGGCTCGCTGCCCGGCAGTCTATCGCCATCTGGCCCCGGCACTGCCCCCGGGGTCGTATTATCAGCTCGGCCCGGGTCTCTTGGCCTCGGGCCCCGAGCCTTAGCCTCCGGCAAATTCACTGGCCTGCCCGGGCTCCACATGTCGGTCCCCGCGGCCTCTGGACCAACTACTCTGCCACTGTGGGCGTCTCCCCATGGCCGCCACTGGACATACGCCGACTGCTGTCAGAGAACCTTGACTTCTGAGGGACAGAGGTGCGCTGAAGTCAAGAAGAGTCAGAAGAAACCTTGCAGCTTGGAGGCGTACCGCCATCGACGTTCCACGTTCCAGTTCGTCCTCAGCGCAGCCGACCTACCCGGCGTGGACCGCAGCAGGCGCTAGCAGGGACAGTGCAAGACAAGACGGCGAAGAAGACTTTGACAAGACGATCATACCTACTCTCTCACGTGTATCCGGCGTTGTGGATCTCCCTGCATCTATAAAGGAGGATCCAAGCCAAAGGCACAAAAAAAGAGCCTGAACCGACAGCAGCTTCTCCCTGTCGTCCGCTCCCAAGCTTACTCTTAGCCACCGTCCCTCTTCTCCGGCTTCCGGCCGTGAGCTAGCTTCGACCTTGTAACCACCATACTACATTCATCCACCTCAGTAGCCCATACACACAGGAGTAGGGTATTACGCTCCGGCCGGCCCGAACCTGTATAAATCTCGTGTCTTCTGAGTGTGCTGTTCATCATCTTCTTCGCGCTATCTTTCCGCTACCCCTGAAGCGGCTTCGCCTGAGAACTACTACTCCCCTGGCCGAATCTCAAAGGGGGTCTCCGACTTCCCGCACCGTCGAGGTTACTCCTCTCCGACAACGGTATTTGTACCTTAATATAGATTTTTAGAGGGCACTTGGCTAGGATTTTTGCCAAGTGTTAAGCTTTAGGCTGTGATTACATGTTGGATTTGGGTGATTTTTGGTGAAAGAAGATCCATTGCTATTACTTCACATCTCAGGGATATAAATTTCTAGAAGCTATACGCATGAAATGACGGTCCTGTGATGGATCCTAGAGTTACCTTGAGAGGTAATTTTTGTCAAATCTTATCTTTAATTTTAAAAGGTACTATTTTTCAAAGAAGTGTGGCGCAAAAGTCCTAATTTATCTTGGTATTTGAAAAATATTGTATTTAGAGCCTTTATACGTGATAGTACATCTAATTACGAAATAATATTAAATATCCATTTACCCTATTGTGAGTGGAACTTATACTGGGGTTGGGTCCTGGTCTTAAATGAATTGCTGTGAAGAAAACTTCCATTTTATTACCGTTTTATTTTAGAAGAATGAATTTTGGTAAATCCTAGGCCTGTATACGGTATTTATACGTGATTTTATGTATATGTGTTCTAGACTAGAGTTTTTATGAAATCTAACTTTATATATTTAGGGAAGGATGTGCTGTGACTTATGCCATTTGGATAAATTCCTCTAGAGCTAACACGAGAGTATTCCATGACTTTTAGAAATTATTCTCCTTTCATTCCTATACAAAAATATTTTTGTAACCTATTTTACAACCCTAAAGGTGTTTTGTCTGTACCATTTTTTGTTAACTCTTTGTTTTAGAAATGGAATGCAAAATATTATGAAGCTGATTAAATTGGTTTCATTATTTTTGAAGCTCATATGAATTGTCTATAGATTTTAGAAGTTATTACATTTTATGAATGTCACGTCCGGATTTTTCGTTTTTCGTTCTTTTTGCCGATTGCGAAAATCCACCACTGGTTTATTCGCCTAAAACAGCTTAATGAAAAATTTCATAATAAGGATTAATATGATTAAAATAATTTATTACGGTGTGATTGTTGTCATTTTCTTAATCGGGTTTATTTGGATTTCGGAAGTGGAGCTCATTTCCCACTTTTTTTCCCCTGATTCCAGATTCTAATTGTTGCATCCTTATCAATTCCTAGTTTCCTGGAGGTCCAAGTTCATACCCTACCCTCCTCAACTCTCCAAATAAATCCCAATTATTTCAAAGGGTCCGAATTCAACAATTTTCCGGAAAACCCCTGCCTTTTTCCTTTTCCTTTTTCCTTCCTTCCTTTTCTTTTCCTTTTTTCACTCAGCCCCCTGTCTTTCTTTCTTTTTCTCTTTTCCTCCCCCTTCTTCTACCTTCGGCAAGGAGGCCGAAGGCCTTCCTCCTCCCCTGCCCTGCGGCCGGCCCAGCTGCCGCGGCCTTCGCCACCGCGCCGCCTGGCCTGCCCCTGCGTCGCCCTGCGCCCGCGCCGAGCCCGGCCCGGCTGCTCCTGCCGCCGCCGCGCCTCCTGAGCCCACCGCCGAGCCGCGGCCTGGCCCACGCCGACGCTGCCGCGCCTCCTCCGCCGCGCCGCCTGGCCCATCCAGTGCGCCGCCCTAACCGCCGCCCGCCCTAGCCGCGCCGAGCTGCCCCTATATATATGTGTGTGTGCACAACGGGCGTCGTTTTTCCTCTTCTCCCGAAACCGACGCCGCCGCCATCTTCCTCCAACCCGCCACCTCGCCTCGCGCCGCCCTCCGAGCCGAGCGCCGCCCCGGCTCCCGAAGCCGCCGCTGCCACGGTCGTCGTCGCCGCCGCCTTCGCCTTCACCCACCGGTGAGCTCCAACCCGCCGCCCCTGTTCTGTCCGCCGACGCCGACGCCGGGCTCGCCTCCTGTTCTCCCCGGCCCAGCGCCGCCGATACCGGACCGCTGCCGATGCCGGTCCACCGCCGCCGCCGACGCCGTCCCGACGCCCTGCGTCGCCCCTGCGCCTCTCCTACGTTCTGCTTCACCCGGCCAACGCCGCCGTCTCCCTCGCCTGCCTTCTGTTTCCCGGCGGACGCCGCTGCCACCCTGCGCCGGCTTCCCATCCCGCCGAGCCTGCGCCCTGCTTCTTCCCCGGCCGACACCGTCGCCGCCCCCTGCACCGCTCCTGCGCCACCGGCCGACCATGGCCGAAGCAGCTGGCTAGCATGGCTCTGTTCTCCTCTGTGGCATTGACACGTGGGACCCCATCTGAAAATTCCCCTATTGATCTACACCGTGGATTTCCTAGATTAATCTCAGCCATAGAATGTTTTAATCCAATCCTTGCCACATCACCTCGCCACGTTAGCTCTAGATCTCGCTCTGTCGTCGCCACATCATTGTCACATCATCTAATCTGGTACGCGTGTCGCCACGTGGCGTCCACGTCATCATATCCACCGCACCTCTCACTCTTCCGGTCCGTAGACCGTCATGAATCATCTCATTGACCAGTGGTCCCCTCTCCTTTTCCTCCACAAAAATAATTTAATTTCTGAATTTAAAATCCAGGGAATATTCCAAGAATATTCTTTCTCTTTTATCCTCGGATTTTCCTGATTCCAAACTTCCGGAGTTCATATCTCATCCATCCGGACTACGATTCGACCCGTTCTTTTTTCTAAATTCTTCTAAAATCGAGATCTGCCTCCTAGTTCAGTTGGTTATTTTTAATTGATGTTATTTAGGCTGTTTTCTTGTTATTTATTTGTTTCCTGTTGCGAACGTATAGACGCGGAAGCCGAGGAGCAGTTCGCCGCAGAAGACGTAGAGCAAGGGCAGTACCTAGAGCAAGGCAAGTGCACCCTTTAAACATATTGGACCCAATTTATAAATTATTTTGGTTGTGAAACATGCATTATTTTATTTACAAATCATCGATGGATAGAATGACCTAATTGTTGTTATTCCATACCTTCGATTATTGAATATCCTGTGATACCTTGTCACCCTATTCTTTGTGAGTTGAACATCGGGGTCAACTCAAGGTAGAGTAGTAATTGCTTAGCCCCGCTCAAGGTTGTTTTACAGGCAAAATATAATAATGATTAATGATATACTTATCACTGTTTTATTTGAACTGTGGCTGTGTGCTATCTTTTTGGTAGCATGTGTTGCACAGTGTAGTAAACAACGGGCGGATAAAATGTTTTAGACTGGGGTGATGGGTGGTTCTGTGTGAACCTAGTAAGGGGGTAAGGTATCTATGTGATCCTTACCAGGTTAGGTCTCTGTGTGAGCCTAATGTGAAGCGGTGTGCTATTGTAATTTTGGCAAGTTGCCCTGGTTAGTTAAGGACTTCACTTCATAAGTCAATGATTTGAGCCTAACGTACAACCACATGCCCTAATGGGAAGGACCTGGCGCAGTAGGATTCCGAGTCTTGGCACTGCCGACCCAGGTGGGTTAGATGATAGGTTTACGGTTAGCCATGGGTACTTTCTTGTCTATGTGAGGGAAAGGTGTCTCATGGGGGAAGGCAGTGTTGAGGCGGAGTTTCTAAAAAGCCTTGTTACAGATTCCTTGGCCGCACACAAGGAGAAGTGTGACATTTGTGCATGGCCGTTAAGAGGATGATGTATCTTGTGGGTAAAGCTGTACAACCTCTGCAGAGTGTTTAACTAATCTATTCGAATAGCCGTGTCCGCGGTCAAGGGATGGTAATGATGCTGTGTGCAGGAAAATGAATTTAGCTATGTGGTCCTGTGTGGACGGATCCTGTGTGGATGGTTGGATGGTAATACCCGTTATTTAAAATGTTGTTTTTAACTCTGTTTATAAATTGTTTATAACTGCAACTGCTGTGTTATGCAAAATAGCCTTAGCCTTTCTTTGTCAGCTGTGTATATGCATATTTCCGTGCACTTGCTGAGTATTGCATATACTCACCTTGCAATTTCCCCAATTTCAGAAGAAAGGTTTCCGCTGTTCCCGAAGGAGTTTGCTGCTGAAGACGAGGAATAGGCCGTATGCCCCAGTTGACTGCCGGTGGCATGTTAAATGGAGTTTCCACGTATTTATTTTATTTCCACTACTATCTTGTTTTCTTTAGGCCCTTCGTGGCATAATAAATATAAACTTTAGCCATAAGGCTTTTCACAATTAACTTATTAATAAATAGTTTGGTTTCCTTCGTGATGTTGGCTGTGATATTATTCTTGTGACTGTGTGTGCTAGCGTGATCCTGGGCTAGTATGTGTACACAGAGGGTCCTGTTTGGGTCCCACAGGGTTGGTATTAGAGCCGTGTCGACGGTAGGTCGTAGCCTTAGTTAGCCTGGTCGTACTTCAAAACTATTTTAAAAGAATCACAAAACAATATAATTTGTTCCTTCTTTACTCACTCTTTCTTGACTCTTCCCTTTTTCGGAAATCTTCCTCTACCTGTTTAATTTCTACTGTCAGCAGTGGAAGGAGGATCTACACCAGTGATGCTTTGGGTCTCGTGAAGCTTCGTCGCGAACCAGGGTTTAGTTGTAGAAGTGGCTTTTGTTTTGGGTCGCTTTGCCTGTAGTTAGTAGTTCACGTTAGTAAGTCGTTAAGGTTGTGTGTTAGAGGCGTTGTTTTTTTAGTTTTTGGTTTTTTTCCGGTTTGTCGTACGGTCTGTTTGTAGCCCTCCGGCTTTTTGACAGTCATACGTTTGTTTTGGTCTGGATGTGCTGTTCTACTCCATTAGTTGCCCTTCTTCTTAGAACTATTCTCTTCTTCCTAGTACCTCTCTAACGGGCCATAGTTTTATTGGATTCTGGAGCTTCGCATTCGTTTGTTTCTTGGGTTTTTGCTTCTCAACATCAGTTTCCCACCATACCTCTTAAGTGCTCCTTGCTTATCCAAACCCCGGGGTCAGAAATGAGAACCCAAACTGGCTGCCCAAGAGTGAAAATTGAAATAGAGGGTGTAGAGTTCTTTGCCAATCTGATTATGTTAGATACACCCCAACTTGATGTCATCCTAGAGATGGACTGGTTGCAGACCTACAAGGCAGTGTTAGATTGTGGAAGTCGATCAATCACTTTAGAAAACTCTAAAAGAGAGAAAGTGAATTTCAAAGCCTTAACTAATCCTCCTTGGAACGGAGCCTTAGTGCACCACATGGAGATCTCTGAGATACAGAAAGTACCAGTTGTTAGAGAATATCCAAATGTTTTTCCTGAAGAACTGCTAGGCATGCCAACACATAGAGACATTGAGTTTGTCATCGATCTAGTTCCAGGGACATCTCCCATATCCAAGAGGCCATACCGTATGGCAGCTGATGAGTTAGCAGAGATGAAGAAGCGGATACAAGAGTTGCAAGAGAAAGGTTTTGTGAGGCCTAGCTCATTGCCATGGGGAGCCCTAGTTATTTTTGTTGAAAAGAAAGATGGGACGAAGAGAATGTGTGTTGATTATCGTTGCTTAAATGATGTAACCATCAAGAACAAGTATCCTTTGCCCCGGATTGATGATCTATTTGATCAGCTGGAAGGAGCAGGTGTATTCTTCAAGATTGATCTTAGATCAGGATATCATCAGCTTAGGATCAGACCCGAAGATATCCCTAAGACGGCGTTTTCCACTCGGTATGGGCTCTATGAGTACACAATTATGTCTTTTGGGTTGACAAATGCCCCTGCCTACTTCATGAACATGATGAACAAGGTATTCATGGAATATTTGGACAAGTTTGTTGTTGTTTTCATTGATGACATTCTCGTCTACTCCAAGGATGAGAAAGAGCACGAGCATCATCTGAGGCTTGTTTTGGAAAAACTAAGAGAAAACCAACTGTATGCCAAGTTCAGTAAGTGTGAGTTCTGGATGAAAGAAGTTGAATTCCTTGGACATGTTGTGACCGCCGCTGGAGTTACAGTTGATCCAAAGAAAGTGAGTACGGTTATCAACTGGCGGCCACCCAAGACCGTGACACAGGTTCGCAGTTTTCTTGGAATGGCCGGCTACTACAAAAGGTTCATAGAAGGCTTCTCCAAGGTTGCTCGTCCACTGACGCAATTGTTGAAGAAAGAGAAGAAGTTTGTATGGACACCAGAGTGTCAGCGCAGCTTTGAAGCCTTGAAGAAAAGTTTGACATCAGCACCAGTGTTGGTTTTGCCCGATATCCACAAGGGGTTTCACATCTACTGTGATGCATCTCGTACAGGACTTGGTTGTGTTCTAATGCAGGAGGGCAAAGTGTTTGCCTATGCCTCAAGACAACTACGCCTGCATGAGGAGAATTATTTGACCCATGATTTGGAGCTTGCCGCAGTGGTACATGCACTGAAAATATGGAGGCATTACCTGATAGGTAACCGATGTGAGGTGTATACAGACCACAAGAGTCTAAAGTATATCTTCACTCAGCATGACCTGAATCTGAGACAGAGAAGATGGTTAGAGCTGATCAAGGATTACGATGTGGGAATCCACTACCACCCAGGCAAGGCAAATGTTGTTGCCGATGCCCTAAGTAGGAAGGTCTACTGCAGCAACTTGAAAATTCAAGAGAGCCAAACATCACTCTTTCAGGAGTTTGAAAGGTTGAGTTTGGTGATAGTGTGTCACGCCTAGAAATTCACCAGAATTTTCAAACTAATTTGTGCAATAAATCCTCATCCAGGAATCAGCCGAGGTACACAAATTGACAATTTGATAAACATAACCAAAACGAAATAACGATATATACTTACAACAGAGGTACTTAGTCCTCACACAGAAGAAATAGCAGCGGAACGGTCACTAGCGTAGCTTCAGCACCAAGCCACAGGCAGCTCAACTAGGGTATAAGCCAAACAACAAACTTCTCTTCGCAAGGCTTCACTCTGATGATTACAATAATGCAAGACTGAGTACCACCCACCGTACTCAACAAGCCACACTAGGAAATGCAATGTAATGCAATAGGATACCAAAGGAAAGGCATAGTATTGGCTTATTTGCGTAAAACAGCATTTAAACATTTTCATTTAAAAGCATCGAAAACAGTGTATAGTTTAATCATTAACCAATATTGAAGCAACCACTGAACAACGCTCCAACGCAGTTCAGGCCCAAACCATATTCCCTCCAACTGGGAGCTATCAAATTCCATCATTTATCTGCATTATTAAGTAGTGTGGGACTAATCACAGAAAACATTGCTAGGCTCGCTCATTAACCGTGGGCACGGCTATTCGAACAGTTTTACTCTGGCCAGAGGTGTACCAATTTACCCACAAGACACAACTCCACTACACATCATTGTGCGACATAATACCACCACGGTATCTCAGAAAAGAATTTTGACAGGATTATCCATGTAACTTGCACAATAGGAGAGCCTCCCGCCAAACCTCTGGTCTCCGGTAGGGGTGATTAAGTACCTTCCCGTGAGACGGCTCAACACCCGAAGCATGGTCTTATTGTCACTGCCATGTGTGGACTTATACCAGCCACAAACACGCCCTAGTGCCTCCTATTGAACTTGGCATGCTTCAAACTCCTACTATCCCATTCTAGCTTGTGGTTAGCACTATAAATGCTTCGCAACAAGTAGTCCGTGAACCGGTCCTTAATTGTCATGAGCACCACTAGCAACATTCACAACCCTGGTGCTCACAACCCACCATTCCGTCAAGTTTTAGTTGGCACAATTAATTAACCAGCCACGACTCACTATCGTGAAAATATAGCCTTTAAATAATAATTATCCATAAGTGAATCATAAATTATCCCACATAAAATGACGCTACAGTTTCTACGCATGGCTAAGCAAATCCTAAATAATCTAGCCAGATAAATAATTAAACACCCAGCTAGTCAATACTATTTACCCAAGGTATCAAGCTAGAGATATCAACATCAAAATGGCCATAATTATCAATGGATATCGGATAATAAATAAATACCCATACAATGTCATTCCAAAACATTTCATACAATAATTTTTAAAATAAAATAGATTTCACAAATGGGATCAACATGCTCAAGGAGATTGTTGTGTGACTTGCCTTGCAATCACAAAAGTCTTCAAATAATCTTCCGAACTCTTCCGTTGACTCTGCGATCTTCTGAAATGGCGATATATACGTAACTACACGTAAAAGGATGAAAGCTCTAAGAAACTACAAATAAACAGTACATAAAAATACATAAACAAGTAAATTATGATTTTAGATGAATTTAGGAAGAAGAACGGGTCAAATTGAAGTTCAAACGGAAAAGATATGGCCTCCGGAAATTGGATTCAGAATAAATCTGAAAAAAATTAGGAAAGAATATTCCCTAGAATATTCTCTAGAATTTTAATTAAAAGAATTATTTTTTCACTGGAAAAGAGGGTGGATGGATGTGATGGCTAATGAGGTGGACGATGACTTAGCGACTAGGGCTGACATGACATCCGGATGAATTATGGAGATCCTACGGTCAGAATCGGATCCAATGAATCGGACGGTTGAAATTGGTTGAGGGTTCTAAGCTTTGGGGCCCTACAAGTCATTCACAGAAGAGTATCACCAGTGGGGCCCGCATGTCGGCAGCCCAGGCTGGGGAATCGGCTCCCTGTTCTGACCATGGCATCGGCGCGGGTGGTAGAGGACGGGAGCGGCGGAGGGCGGTGAGGTTCGGCTCGGTGCAGATGGCCAACGGCAGACCAGCGGCGGCAACGGAGAACTGGCAGGGGCGGGGCGACTCGACGGCGTTGACGGTGGCTGGAGGTCTCCAGGGACGGCCACGGCAACTGGACGGCGGAGCTCTGCAGGGGTGGTGGCGGCGCTGTGCAGGAGTGGTGGCGGCAGATTGGGGACGGACGAGGACCGGCATCGGGCAAAAAAACGACAAGGAGCAGGAGGCAGAGACGACGAGGAGAGGCACCGTTGGGGCAACACGGCTGGGGAGGAGAGGGCGCGGCTACGAGGATGCTCACCGGCGACGGCTTGCAGGAGCAGCGGCGGCT
Organism: Oryza meyeriana var. granulata; assembly: GCA_003991445.1. Lineage (NCBI taxonomy): Eukaryota > Viridiplantae > Streptophyta > Magnoliopsida > Poales > Poaceae > Oryza > Oryza meyeriana. The sequence goes on from RYFJ01001292.1 coordinate 14,587, forward strand.
GAGCGACGGTGGCGCACGGGAAGTGAGGCGACGGCGCGGCACAGAGAACGGCGACGGCGCACGGGCGACGGCGCTGGGAGCAGAAGAGGCAGCGGCACGTACGGGGAAAAAGGGAGGAAGGCGACGGCGGCTGGTATTTACAGGGGAAGGAGGAGATAGGGCAGGTAGGTGTGGCGGCGCGGGAGTCCGACCTCGGCACGGGGTGGTGGCGCCGAGTTTCGCGGCGGTGGGCGCAGCTTGGGCCCAGGCAGGCCGAGCCCAGGGAGGCGACGGATTGCGGCGGTGGGCGCTGGGCCGGGGCCAGCGGCGGTAGGGTGGACCTGGGCGGCGCAGGCCGGGCGACGGGGTAGGCCGGCCCGGCTCCGGGCTGGCCAAGGGAGCACGGCCAGGGGAGCCCGAGAGAAAGAAGAAAGGAGGAGGGAGGAAGAAGAAAGGAAAAGAAAGAAAGAAGGGGAAAAAATGAAAAACGGAAGAAAAAGGAGAAAAAGGAGGAAAAGAAAGGGGCTTTTTGGGAAAATTTCAAAATTTGGAAAATTAAAATTTAAGAATTCGAGGAGTATTTTGTAGAATCTGGGATTTGGGAAACTTCAGATTACCAGAGATAATTAGAATATCGAGTCAAAGGAATTTTGGGGTAAAACAAATATTTGGAATATTGAGGATTTGGATTTTATTTGATAAGAAGGAATTGAATAAATCCGAGTTTGTCGGATTTGGAGCTTTGGGGATTTTTCCGGTGTCGGACTTTTTAAAGAATTAGGGATTCGGGGATGACATCCCGAGCAGAAAAGAAGGGCAAAAAGGGATTGGACCCGGAAAGACTTGAGAAAAGGAAAAGAATTTAAATAATTGCTGAACTGATCTTTGTAATATTAAAATTAATTCTAGAGCTCCAAAAAATCCGAGAAAATTTCAGAGAGTGTAATTACACACAAATAATTTATTAAAAATATTTTCAACCATGATTTATTAAAGAAAATTTTATTTCCCTTTTTACTTTACTTAATTATTTTACTTTATAATTTAATATAAATTCTGGAAAATCAATTATTAATTAATTATTTAATTTCAAAAAAATCGAGCTGTGACATAGTGCCAGAAGGGTATGTGGCTAACCTGGAGGTCAGACCCACCTTGGAAGACCAGATCAAGGAAGCTCAGAAGGATGATGCAAATGTCAAAGAAATCAAACTCAACATGAAGAAAGGAAAAGCCATAGGATTTGTTGAAGATGAGAATGGTGTTATATGGCTGCAAGAGAAGTTGGTTGTGCCGGATCAGCCGGAACTCAAGAAGCTTATCTTGTTAGAGGCACATGAGTCCCGTTATTCCATCCATCCCGGTAGTACCAAGATGTATCAAGACCTCAAGGGCAAATTATGGTGGCCCAGCATGAGACGAGAGATTACAGAGTATGTAGCACTTTGTGATGTCTGCCAGTGAGTCAAGGCAGAACACCAATGACCCGCTAGACTTTTACAACTGTTGAAGGTACCAGAATGGAAGTGGGATGAGATTGGCATGGATTTTATCATAGGTTTGCCCAAGACTCAGTTAGGATATGATTCCATTTGAGTTATTGTAGATCGTCTCACCAAAGTTGCTCATTTTATTCTAGTCAAAGTAACCTACTCAGGTGACAAGTTGGCAGAACTATATGTGAACCGGATAGTGTGCTTGCATGGAGTGCCCAGGAAGATAGTCTCAGATCGAGGGACTCAGTTTACCTCTCGCTTCTAGCATGCTTTGCATGAGGCAATGGGTACTCGTCTCAACTTTAGCACCACATATTGTCGATGTTTTACACTAGCAATAAATATATGGGGCTACTCGGCGGATGGAAACTCGGTGGATTGCAAGGGAACACAGGGAGATTTTATACTGGTTCAGGCCCTCGATGTGAGGTAATACCCTACGTCCAGTTTATATGTATTCCTTTGAGAAATTATGGTGGCGATTCTGATGAACCGTATGGCCGTGCCCTCAAGGGGCGCCCTGCCTCCCCTTATATACTGGGGGAGAGGGTTACAAGGTAGGAGTCCCCGTCGGATTACAACTAGGAGATCTCCCCTTAGAGATATAATGTACCCGGCTAGGACTGTATATTCCTTATTGTACAAGACAAGGTATGCCGAGGGTTACCATATCTCTAATTACAAGGCTAGGCCCATCCTCTATCCGAGTAGCCCATATGTTGGTTATGAGGTACCCGGGGCCCATGGCACCCACAGTAGCCCCTGAGACCTTCATAGTTGAGTCACAGCTGATGCCGAGTGCTCATCCTCCACGGTGAAGTCTTCCCGAGTGCATTGCTCCCGAGTACTCTTTGTCCGAGTGAGTCTTCTTCCCGAGTCCTGCTTCATGTCAGCTGGCAGCGAGGCTATGAAGGGCTTCATGTAGATATAAGAATAGTGTGCGCCGAATAGGTGCACCTATTAGGTGTAGCCCCCGACTTTGTGCTTAATTGTGAAGACAATTAAACATAAAGTCAAAGATCTTTAACCTAGAAGTCTTTCCCGAGTAGATTACTACTGGTATGTGAGACTCTTCGGCATCATGTCAACCGGAATATGATTTATAGTCTTGCCGAGCAGGATGCTACTCGTATATGGGACTCTTCAGCGTCATGTCAGCTGGAAAAAGGGGGTTTATAGTCTTTCCTGAGTGGCGTCCCACCCAGAAGTTAGACTCCTCCGCGTCATGTCAGCGGGAATGAGAAATTTATAGTCTCTCCCGAGTAGTGCACTACTTGAAAGTTAGACTCCTCCGCATCATGTCAGCGGGAATAATGTTGCTCATGGCAACTGATGGCCACGCATGTAGGCCGAGTACCACTTTATGAAAATAAATCCACAGCGTGGTCAGGTGTACCCGAGAAAGATACCTGCATCCCCAATTTCAATGAAGACCAGCTTGTGATCCTTGTAAGGATATATCCTCGAGACCTGGTGGATAAAACAAATACCCAAACATATATGTTTAGCAATAAGGCTCTCATGAATCATATCTGTTTACCTCATCGGCTCCTGTTGGTAGCACCAGCGCTATAATTTCAACCCAGCCTGCGAGCGGCCCACATGGAGCATGCTACTGTAGGAACTCATATCTTGGTGGCTGCTACCAAATAAGCCGGCCTGAGCCGACCTATCCAGCATAGCTCTATAGAAGTATCATCCATCGCATGTCAGGATGAGTTTTTTGGTGTCGGTAACCGCAATCAGCCAGAGAAATCCTTATTCACAAGCCTTTCCGACTTATGTTCCGGATGCAGCCTGGTTGCCACAGGTGCCCGAGCAGGTGTGTTGCAGGATCTGCTTGCCCTCCTCAGGTGTGACGCAGTGCATGAGAACTCCGGATGCGCTTTGACGATGTAAGTCTTCTCTGACTTCAGGAGAGCCGAGCAGGGTACCCGAACCTTGCATTAGCATAGGATTCGGCTAGCGACCCTCATGGGGCATACCCTACCCAACAGAGTTATAGCCAAGCGAGGTACCCAAACCTTGCATTAGCATAGGATTCAGCTAGCGACCCTCATGGGGCGTACCTCACCCAGTCGAGTGATATACGACCCCCGACTAGTGCCGGAAGTCGGTTGTCAGCTCACATGGAGCGTAGCCGGGGAAGATGACGTCCCGACCGGCGCAAGTACTCGGTAAGTAGCCCTCATGGAGCATCCCGAGTGTATTTTGGCAGACTTGTCCAGCCCCCGAGCATAGGAGATAGGCTCGCAGCCCTGAGATCCTGTCACGCGTATCCGGAGCTGGGCCTGCAATATAAAGATATCGGATGAGTAGCATTTGATGATGAAAACAATCATCCGAATAAAATGTATTTTACAATATATGTACATTCATGTTCTTCCTCTTATTGATATTAATTTCCCCGAGTAGTTGACCCCTTACGTTTAAGCACTCTGCTCGACTAATCATAGCCCCCTAGCGTCGGGAGTTGACTCATGGCTCTTTCCCAGACATGCGTTTTGGGTGACTTGAGTTCGTCTTTCATGGAGCAAAGTTTCACGGATCAGGATTTATGCTACTTGAGTACTTTTGCAATCATTTAAGAGCAAAAACAGAGAAGAGTGCAGCTTGTGCACCTATTAGGTTTAAGCGGCATTGGCAAGGCCGAGTGAAGAGATATTTATCAGGAAGCGACTTAGCTGTTCGGTATTTCGGAGTGGGGATGCCATCCTTGCGTTTGAGCTTGTGAGCCCCCGAGCATGTCACTTGTTGTTCTGATAATCTTCAGTTGCTGAAAGTCGAAGACGATTGTGACCGACTGCCACAATGAAGCCGTCTGACTTGCGTTTGCGATTCCCAGCTTTAGTCGGGACCGCGTTGTTGGTGCCCTCCCGCTTCTTCTGTCAAGATGCCTTTTTATCTTCAAGGGCCTCAGCAACAGCGTGGGCTGAGTCGGTGAATTTGTTCGCCATGTCGAATAGAGCCTTGACAGAGTTGGGAGGCTTCCGAGTGAATTTGTCGATGAACGAGGTATCTTTGACTCCTTTTCGAAAGGCGGTGATGACGACCTTGTCCTTGATGTTTGGGATTGAATTTTTCTTCTCAGAGAACCTCTTGATGAAGTCACAAAGAGACTCGTTCTTCCTTTGATGCAACTGATATAAGTCGTCTCGGAAGATGGCCTCTCGTATGTTCCCTGGAAGTTGGCGATGAAGCGTTCCCGAAGTTCTCCCCAGGAGTCGATTGATTGCTTGGGAAGTACTGTTAGCCATGTCCTCGCTGAGTCGACTAAAGCGACTGGGAGGTAGTTAGCCATGACTTTATGATTTCCTCCAGCTGCTCGGATTGCCGTAGTATAGACCGTGAGCCAAGACTCGGGATTGGTCTTGCCGTCGTATTTTTCGATTCCTGTAGGCTTGAAACCCGACGGCCAGTCGACCTGTTGTAGCTCCTGGGTGAAGGCCGGTGTGCCTTCATCTTCATGAGGGCTCCGACTCCGAATACGGCGGCGAAACCGCTCGTGGTGGAGGCCGAAACGCTTGTTCTTGTCTTCCAGCTTGCGTTGCTCGTCTTCTTCTCGTTTGCGGCGCCGAGCATTGATGTCTTGCTGAAGGTCGCGCCGTAGTCGGTCTCGGAGGTCCTGGTTGTCTCGACGGTCGCTTTGACGTTGCCGGTTGTTGTGGTTGCCGAGTGACGTCTGGCGTGACTCCGCGTGCTGCCGACTAGAGCCGGCCGCTCAACGTCGCTTTGAGGTGGATGAGACTGCCGCTAGGGAAGTTGACCGACTGGTCAGTACGAGTGTGTTGCCCGACTGTTGGTGCTGCTGACATGCAGCAGCGGTAAGCATGGCTTTTATCCTTGCGATCGTCGGGATGGCCTGGTGATCAGGCCCAAGCTGGACCGTGTCCAGTAGGGTTGCGGCGGCCACGACGTTCTGCTGTGGCCTGACGAAGACGTCGTGGTCACCGACTTTTGTTTGGAGGGCTTGTTGCTGAGCGATTCGCCCAGCCCTGCGTAGGCCGTCGTTGCGGGTGTGCAGGCATCTTGCTTCTTCCTCATGTTGTTCTCGTAGTCGGCAGGCCTCCTCCTCTTGTTGCTCATGTAGTCGGCGTGATTCCTGAGTAGGAGAATAGCCTTTGGATGCCATGAAGATTTCTCGTGGCGGGGAGAAGCCTGCTGAACTGCTGTTCGACTTAGAGTCGGAATCCGACTGAGAGTCGTAGTCCGACTGTGAGTCGTAGTCGGAATAGTTGATGGGGGTGATTATAACCCCGACCTCCCTAGATCCGATCTCGAGCGGCTCTGGGCCGTATTCGAGTCGAACACCAGAGGATCGTGTTTGCCGCGTCGGATGTTGTTTGAAGATATCCGCGGCGTCGCCGAGTCTGTTCGGGAGATTGACAATCTCTTCCCTTCTTAGCTCGATCTTGGCTGGCTCAAGGCCGAGTCCGAGTCGAACACCGGAGGAAAGAGTTGTCTCGAGACTCGGACAAGATGAAGATTGCCGCAGCAAGTCGACGAGGGTTGCTGCAGCGTCGTGTGGGCCGACTGGCGCGGAGCCGGCTGGTTCCCTGACAGATCGGATCGAGTCCGAGTCGGCCAAGGTGAAATTGCCGATCTGGTCGGCGACGAAGTCGAGGCTTCCAAATGAGATTATATCTCCGGGGGAAAGTTTGCCGCCGTCGACTCCAGTTGCTGGATCCATCGAGCTTGTGGATGTAGATCGCGCCGAAGCCCCTACCTGGCGCGCCAACTGTCGATGTTCTACACCGGCAATAAATATATAGGGCTACTCGGCGGATGGAAACTCGGTGGATTGCAAAGGAACACAGGGAGATTTTATACTGGTTCAGGCCCTCGATGTGAGGTAATACCCTACGTCTAGTTTATATGTATTCCTTTGAGGAATTATGGTGGCGATTCTGATGAACCGTATGGCCGTGCCCTCAAGGGGTGCCCTGCCTCCCCTTATATACTAGGGGACAGGGTTACAAGGTAGGAGTCCCCGTCGGATTACAACTAGGAGATCTCCCCTTAGAGATATAATGTACCCGGCTAGGACTGTATATTCCTTATTGTACAAGGCAAGGTCTGCCGAGGGTTACCATATCTCTAATTACAAGGCTAGGCCTATCCTCTATCCGAGTAGCCCATATGTTGGTTATGAGGTACCCGGGGCCCATGGCACCCACACATATCACCCATAGACTGATGGGCAGACAGAGAGAATTAACCAGATTTTGGAGGATATGCTCCGAGCTTGTGCTTTAGCCTATGCTTCTAGCTGGGATAAGAATTTACCCTATGCCGAGTTCTCCTACAACAATAGCTATCAGGCAAGTCTACAGATGTCACCGTTTGAAGCTTTATATGGGCGGTCATGTAGAACACCTTTGAATTGGAATGAGACAGGAGAAAGAATGGTTTTTGGACCCGATGTGATCCGCGAAGCCGAAGAGAAAGTTGCTTTGATTAGGAATAGATTAAAGGTAGCTCAGTCTCAACAGAAGAGTTACGCAGACAACCGTCGCATGGATTTAACTTTTGAGAAGGAGGACTACGTCTATTTGAAAGTAACCCCATTGAGAGGAACCAAGAGTTTCAAGTGAAAGGAAAGCTTGCCCCGAGGTATGTAGGTCCGTTCCGGATCGTTGCTCGTCGAGGAGAAGTTGCGTATCAGTTGGAGCTGCCGCCATCAATGTCAGGGATCCATGATGTGTTCCATGTCTCGCAATTGAAGAAGTGCCTTCGCGTGCTAGAAGAAGAAACCCCATTGCAGGTAGTGGAATTGCAACCAGATCTGAAATTTCATGAACATCCAATCAAGATCCTCGGGACTGCAGAGTGAACCACGAGGAGTAAGACCATCCGTTTCTATAAGGTTCAGTGGAGTCATCACACAGAAGCAGAAGCCACCTGGGAGCGTGAAGATGATCTGAGGGCAGAATCTCCCGAGTTGTTCCCAAGCCTGTTCGAATCTCGGGGTCGAGATTCCGTTTAAGGGGGTAGGTTTGTCACGTCCGGATTTTTTGTTTTCCGTTCTTTTTGCCGATTGCGAAAATCCACCATTGGTTTATTCGCCTAAAATAGCTTAATGAAAAATTTTGTAATAAAAAGGATTTAATATGATTAAATAATTAATTACAATGTGATTTGTTGCCATTTTCATAATCAGGTTTATTTGGATTTTGGAAGTGGAGCTCATTTCCCAATTTATTTTTTCCCTGATTCCAAACTCTAATTTTTGCATCCTTATCAATTCCTAGTTTCTCGGAGGTCCAAGTTCATTCCCTAATTCCCCAAATAATCCCAACAATTTCAAAGGGTCCGAATTCGGTAATTTTCCGGAAAACCCTGCCTTTTTCCTTTTCTTTTTCCCGTCCTTCCTTTTCTTTTCCCTTTTTCCACTCAGCCCCCTGTCTTTCTTTCTTTTTCTCTTTTCCTCCCCCTTCTTCTACCTTCGGCAAGGAGGCCGAAGGCCTTCCTCCTCCCCTGCCCTGCGGCCGGCCCAGCTGCCACGGCCATCGTGCCGCCTGGCCCATGCCGAGCCCGGCTTGCCCCTGCGTCGCCCTGCGCCCACGCCGAGCCCCGGCCCGGCCTGCTCCTGCCGCCGCCGCGCCTCCTGAGCCCGCGCTGAGCCGCGGCCTGGCCCACGCCTCCTCCGCCGCGTCGCCTGGCCCATCCAGTGCGCCACCCTAACCGCCGCCCGTCCTAGCCGCGCCGAGCCGTCCCTATATATATATGTGTGTGCACAGCGGGCGTTGTTTTTCCTCTTCTCCCGAAGCCAAAGCCGCCGCCATCTTCCTCCAACCCGCCAACTCGCCTCGTGCCGCCCTGCGAGCCGAGCGCCGCCCCGGCTCCCAAAGCCACCGCTGCCACGGTCGTCGCCGCCTCCGCCTTCGCCTTCACCCACCGGTGAGCTCCAACCCACTGCCCCTATTCTGTTCGCCGACGTCGACGCCGGGCTCGCCTCCTGCTCTCCCCGGCCCAGCGCCGCTGATGCCGGACTGCCGCCGATGCCGGTCCACCGCCATTGCCGACACTGTCCCGACGCCCTGCGTCGCCCCTGCCCCTCGCCTGCGTTCTGCTTCCCCCGGCTGACGCCGCCGTCTCCCTCGCCTGCCTCCTGTTCCCGGCCGACGCTGCTGCCACCTTGTGCCGGCTTCCCATCCCGCCGAGCCTGCACCCTGCTTCTTCCCCGGCCGATGCCGTCACCGCCCCCTGCGCCGCTCCTACACCGCCGGCCGACCGTGGCCGAAGCAGCTGGCCGCCATGGCTCTGTTCTCCTCTGTGGCATTGACACGTGGGACCCCCATCTGAAAATTCCCCTGTTGATCTACACCGTGGATTTCCTAGATTAATCTAAGCCATAGAATGTTTTTATCCAATCCTTGCCACATCACCTGCCCACGTCAGCACTAGGTCTCGCTCTGTCGTCGCCACATCATCGTCACATCATTCAATCTGGTACGCGTGTCGCCACGTGGCGTCCACGTTATCATGTCCACCGCACCTCTCACTTTTCCGGTCCATAGACCAAGTCCGTCATGAACCATCTGACTGACTAGTGGTCCCCGCTCCTTTTCCTCCAAAAAATAATTCAATTTTCGAATTTAAAATCCAGGGAATATTCCAGGAATATTCTTTCTCTTTTACCCTTGGATTTTCCTGATTCCAAACTTCCGGAGTTCATATCTCATCCATCCGGACTCTGATTCGACCCGTTCTTTTTCCTAAATTTTTCTAAAATCAAGCTCTACCTCCTGGTTCAATTGGTTATTTTTAATTGATATTATTTAGGCTGTTTTCTTGTTATTTATTTATTTCCTGTTGCGAACATATAGAAGCGGAAGGTGAGGAGTAGTTCGCCGCAGAAGACATAGAGCAAGGGCAATACCTAGAGCAAGGCAAGTGCACCCTTTGAACATATTGGACCCAATTTATAAATTGTTTTGGTTGTGAAATATGCATTATTTTATTTACAAATCATCGATGGGTAGAATGACCTAATTGTTGTTATTCCATACCTTTGATTATTGAATATCCTATTGTGGAGGCCATGGGCCCTAGGTTCCTCACCACCAGCATATAGGCCACTCGGATAGAGGATAGGCCGAACCATATAATTAGAGATAGGATAACACCCGGCAGGCTTTACCTTGTGCAATGAGAAATAACAATCTCAGTCGGATAGGTTTCTATCTCTAAGAAGGAAATCTCCGGTGAATTCTTCATCAGCAAATTCGATGGATCCAACAAACGGAGTCGACGGCAACAAGTTCTCCCCCGGAGACAAGATTTCCTTCAGAAGCCTTGATTTCATTGCCAACCAGATCGGCAACCTTACCTTGGCCGGAATAGATCTAATCCAACCGGCCGAGGAGCCAGCCGACGTAGCGCCAGTCAGCCAACAGGACGCTGCGATCTCCTTCCACAACTTACTGCGGCAGTCCTTTACATCGCCAAGCATCGGGACAACTCTCTCCTTCGGTGTCCGACTTACGCTAGGCCTTGAGCTAGCCCGGGTTGGGCCGAGAAGGGGAGAGATCGTCAATCTCCCACACGGACTCGGCGACGCTGTGGATTTACATTTTGCACAACAGACCCGATCTCCTGCGATTCAGTCTGGACACGGCCAAGTGCCGCTTCAGATTGGATCTAGAGAGGTTGGGGTCGTTCTCATTCCGATAAACTACTCGGAGTCCGACTCCAAGTCGGATAACGGTTCAAACGCTAGTTCGGACGCTAGTCTGGCTAGTTTTCTCGTCCCCCGCGAGATCTTCATGGCTTCGACACCACCCTCCGAGGTGCGCCGACTACAAGAGAAGCAACAGGAGGAGGCGCACCGACTAGAACAACAGGAGGAGGCTGATCACGAGGCTCGCAACGACGGGCTGCGCAGAGCTGGGCGAGCAGCCCAGCAGCAGATCCTCCAAACTAAAGTCGGCGATCACGACGTTTTCATCACGCCGCAACTTTGCTGGACACGCTCTAGCTCGGGCCTGATCACTAGGCCACCCCAACTATTGCCAAGATCAAGGCGATCATCACGGCTGCTGCCTGCCAATAGCAACAACAGCAGTCGGGCGACACCCTAGTACCGACTCACCAGTCGGGATCTCCAGCAGCGGGCTCATCCACGTCAGCTCGGCGTCGGGCGGCCGGCTCAAGTCGGCCACGCGAGGAGTCTAGGCAAACTACACTCGGCAACACCAATAACGACAACCGGCGTCGTCACCAGTATCATCGCCGGCCTAATCAAGATCTTCGAGAGCGCCTACAACATGACCTTCGCCACACTATCAGCGCCCAGCGCTGTGAACGACGAGAAGATGAGCGCCGCCGACTGGAAGATAAAAATGAGCGCTTTGGCCTCCATCACGAGTGGTTTAACCACCATGGTCGAAGCCCGAGCCCTCACACAGACAAAGGCATCCTAGCTTTCACTCGGGAGCTATAGGACATCCATTGGCCGACTGGCTTTAAGCCCACTGGGATTGAAAAGTATGACGGCAAGACAAATCCCGAGTCCTGGCTCACTGTATATACCCTAGCAGTCTGAGCTGCTGGGGGTGACAACAAAGCCATGGCTAACTACCTCCCAGTCACGCTAGCCGACTCGGCAAGGACATGGCTGACAAGGCTCCCGAGGCAGTCGATCGGTTCTTGGGGAGAACTTAGGGATCGGTTCATCGCTAACTTTCAGGGGACCTACGAGAGGCCGTCTTTAGAGCACGATCTTTATCAGCTGCACCAGAAGAAGAACGAGTCTCTGCGAGATTTCATCAAGAGGTTCTCCGAGAAGCGCAACAAGATCCCAATGATCCACGACGAGGTTGTCATCGCCGCCTTCCGCAAGGGAGTAAAGGACGCCCCATTCATCACGAAGTTCACTCGGAAACCACTGCCGTCTGTCCGGGCTCTGTTTGACATGGCCAATAAATACGCCCACTCGGCTGAAGCGGTCACAGAGGCCCTCGACGAGAAGAAGGAGTCCCGATAAAAGGACCAAAAGGCAAAAGCCGACAACGAGCCGTCTCAAAACAAGTCTGGCAGCCGCAAGCAGAAGTGTCGATGCTTTGCACCGGCAATAAAACTATAGCGCTACTCAGTGAAGGTGAATTTGGTGGATTGCAGAGGAACACAGAAGATTTATACTGGTTCAGGCCCTCGATGTGAGGTAATACCCTACGTCCAGTTGAGGTGTTATTCCTCTGAGGTGTTTGACGATCGATGATCTTGTGTCTTGTTGGGGTTGCCCTGAGGGGCGCCCTACCTCCCTTTATGTACTAGGGGACAGGGGTACATGATAAGGATCCCAGCCGGATACAGCCAAGGGATTTCCTTCTTAGAGATAAAGTCCTATCCGACTAAGACTATGTTTCCTTATTATACAAGGCAAAGCCTGCCGGGTGCTATCTTATCTCTAATTACATGGTTCGGCCCATCCTCTATCCGAGTAGCCCATATACTGATAATGAGGTACCCGGGGCCCATGGCCTCCACAGTAGCCCCTGAGACCTTCATAGTTGAGTCACAGCTGATGCCGAGTGCTCATCCTCCACGGTGAAGATTGCCCGAGTGCAGTGCTCCCGAGTACCCTTTGTCTGAGTAAGTCTTCTTCCGAGTCCTACTTCATGTCTTCATGCAGATATATGAATAGTGTGTGCCGAATAGGCGCACCTATTAGGTGTAGCCCCCTGACTTTGTGCTTAATTGTGAAGACAATTAAACATAAAGTCAAAGATCTTTAACTTGGAAGTCTTTCCCGAGTAGATTACTACTGGCATATGAGATTCTTCGGTATCATGTCAACCGGAATAAACTTTATAGTCTTGCCGAGTAGGAGACTACTCGTATGTAGGACTCTTTGACTTCATGTCAGTTGAAATATATGTTTATAGTCTTGCCGAGTAGGAAGCTACTCGTATATGGGACTCTTCAGCGTCATGTCAACTGGAAAAAAGTGGTTTATAGTCCTTTTCGAGTGGCGTCCCACCCAGAAGTTAGACTTCTCTGCATCATGTCAGCGGGAAAAGATATTTATAGTCTCTCCCGAGTAGTGCACTACTCGAAAGTTAGACTCTTCCGCATCATGTTAGCGGGTAAAATGTCGCTCATGGCAACTGATGGCCACGCATGTAGGCCGAGTACCACTTTATGAAAACAAATCCACGGCGTGGTTAGGTGTATCCGAGAAAGATACCTGCATCCCCAATTTTAATGAAGACCAGCTTGTGATCCTTGTAAGGATATATCCTCGAGACCTGGTGGATAAAACAGATACCCAAACATATATGTTTAGCAATAAGGCTCTCATGAAGCATATCTGTTTACCTCATCGGCTCTTGTCAGTAGCACCGTCGCTATAATTTCAACTCAGCCTGCGAGCGGCCCACATGGAGCATGCTACTGTAGGAACTCATATCTTGGTGGCCCAGTGCTGACTGTGTAGGCCCAAGCCCATCTAGTCGGCATTGGCTCTATAAAAGCAGGGAGAGAGAAAAAGATTCATTCATCTTCCCCAAATCAGCCAATCGCTTCGTCTTCCACCTTCATGCTCAACTTTTCGCCTCCCGCCCAGCTAGGGTTAGCTACTGCTATTCCCCACCCGAACTCGGGCGATTCCAATCCTCTTCGTTTGATCCAAGGCCCCGATTTGCTTTTCCTCAAATCTCACCGCCTCTAGTCATGCAGAAAGCTTTGGATCTTGCGGGTGCGCCGGGAAGTTCTTGGCTGATTTTAGATTGCGGCTCGGTGAAGCTGAAGCGGCTGGAGAGCGAACTGAAGTTGCCCAGCCAAGAGGTGATTCGCTGGCGGTCGGCTAGGGATGAGTCGATCCCAAATCCCCGACCTGGTGAAACGGTAGTTTTCGCCTCTTTTTTTGATCGAGGCTTGTGCCTTCCGTCTTCTGATTTCTTTCACCGCATTCTGGACTTCTATAAACTAGAGTTGGTGCATTTGAATCCCAACTCGATTCTTCAGATCTCCATCTTTGTCACTCTGTGCGAGTGCTATCTGGGTGTGGAACCCAATTTCAACTTCTTTAGGCATTTGTTTCACATTAAACCCCAGCCCTCCAAAAATAACATCAACATAATTGGGGGGGCTGGTCTTTAGTTGAGGAGTGATAGGAAAAAGTCATATCTTGATCTTCCCTTGAAATCCTCCTTGAAGGGTTGGCACAGGGAGTGGTTTTATTGCGCAGATCTGGCTCCCTCCTTGCGGCCATTCACCGGCTCACCGCCGGTAGTTTTGCCGAATTGGTTGGCGGACCCGACCTATGAAGAGATGGGTCAAGTGCACCAACTGCTGACGAAGCTGGATAACTTCAAGAAGGCCGGACTGACTGGTCCCTGGGTGGCCAGGCGGTTCCTGACTCGGCGCTTCCAGCCCCTGAAGCTAAGGAGCGCGTTTGGCTAGATTTACCAGGGAAGACATGACCTTGACCGGGTCAGCCAGGAGTCAACCAATGAGCAGAAGGTGACGGAGACCCTATTCGGATACTTCTCCAGCGAGGTAATTGAAACCGAAGACAAGAAGAGACGCATTGCGTCTTACAGGCACAGCTGGCCCCGCTCCGAGGTAACATCCGTCTTTCCTTTGTAGCGCATGCCTGTGGACTTGGATGTCTGATCCCCAGGCAATATATGATGTGTTTTGTTCAATTTCTTGTAGTGGTGCGTGGAGTTTGATGAAGACTCCCGCCCGTTGTCGGCCGTTGCATCAAAGAGGCCGAGGAGCCCCGCCGCTGCCCAGCCCGACTCCAAGAGAGCCGAGAAAAAGCCGATCCTGTATCGGGGCGAGGGGGCCATGACGACGCGCGCCGTGGCAGGAAGCCTGAAGATAAAGGACACCATCGCCGTGGCGCCCAGGCGATCAAGTCCTAGGTTGAGACCTGCGGGTTTGAGTCCAACGTTGTCGAGCCCGGCCACAGCGCCATCGAGGGTCCGGCTGGAGCGGACACTGCCAGGGGCGGAGGCGCCCAAGCCGACCACACCGGAATCGGAGCCGACTCGGGCTGATGCGCCGCCACCGACTATGACGCCGACCGGGCCGACTACCGGAGCTAGCGCTCCACTAGGGACCGGGTCGCCCGGCAGGAAGCTGAAGTTCTCCAAGAGGTGTGCTGCTCTGGGTCTTCTGAAATTCTTGCATGTTGGAGTAGTGTCTTGATGTCTTGTTTTGCCATGCAGGAAGCGGGCCAATATCGATCTCAAGGAGACCAACCCGACCGCTCCCCTTGAAGAGGGCACCCTAGCCGAGCCGGTGGCCGCGAACACACCCGCTGAGCCAGTGGCCAGCCTGGTCACGGAGACCGAGGTGGTCCCGACTGCAGGGTCACCGCCGCCACCCGACCAAGAGGCAGCTGCTGAGGTTGAGGCCCCAGCCCTTGAAGCGTCGCCTGTTGCGGAGGCTGCCGTCGGAGCCCCTCAGCCAGTCCACGAGGCCGTGGGGGACGGCGGTGAGGAGGCCAGGACCCCATCGCCGTTGTGGTCATCATCGTCATTGCCGCCGCCACCAGAGATCCCACACCTGCCTCGGATCGAACCTCCTCCACGTGTGATGCCCCGGACATTCACATGGACGGCTCCTGACGGGACAGTGAAGAGCTTCAGGCTTGATGAAGTCGTCGCGAGGAGGGAGCGCGAAAGCTTGCTTCGCGCCGCTATCAGCGGGTCCAAGGGAGTTGGGGTATGATTCTTGTGGTAGAGTCTTGGCGATCTTCTCGTTTTGATGTTGTTAACACCAAAATTTGGTAAGGCCCTGTATCGGATTCGGTTAAGAAGAAATTACAGATAACTAACGGAAGTTGATCCAGAAGGGACCGAATTTGGGAAAGAGCCGTGAAGACCACAGTATGGCAGTTAATTACTGTATCTGTTAATTATGCAAGTGCTTATCTTTATGAAACCTGACCTTGTGTCCGGCCGGGTCTTGTTAGTGTTTCCTGTTATAATTAGGAAATCATGTACTGTGTCCAATAAGGACTCATGTCAACTCGGGGTATAAATATGTATGCCCAGGTGCTTTGTAATAATCATCAATCGATCAATACAACTTCGGCGCATCGCCACCCTTTCGACGGGTTCTTGCTTCTCGAGCCGGGCTGCATCGGTTAAGTTCGACCTCCTGCGAGAGGGTAAGTCTCGTCACCCTGGCTACCTATCGGATAGGAATTTCTCGGTTAGGTCCGATATTCTAGTCGGTTTATAGTAGTCGGCTTACTACGATATATCTATTTTGTCTATGGCTGCATCAGTTCAGTTTGATCTCATAGATTGATTAGGTATATCACATCACGCGTGCGTAGATCGTATCGGCTTACTGGGAGCAGTTTATCCATAGTTTGTGCTGCATCGGTTGGGTCCGACCTACTAAACTGCCAGTGATAAATCGTTCTTGCTAGGTTGATATTTTGTGCGCAAGCGTCTTGTCGGGGTGTATAGCCGATAAGTTATCATATTTTACATCACGATCACATCAGATCTATCGGCTTATCGAGGTCTTGTTATCATCATCAGTCTGTGCTGCAACGGTTGGGTTCGATCTACTAGACTGACGATAATAACTTTATTCTTAATAAGCCGATGGGTTTTATGCGGTGTTTTTATTGGAGTGCTTAGCCGATAAGTTATCCTTTAAATACAGCCGATTATACTGCTTGCTTTGTTATACATTCTTGCCTGCATTACTATTATGACCGGCTAAGGGCTAGCCGATTAGTTTACTTTGCCGATCCGAGCGCGAGCTCAGGTAAGTTCCCGGGCACGATCAGTGTGTAAGGACCCGGGCACGGGTACAAGGGAGGACCCGGACACGGGTACAAGCGAGGACTCAGGCATGGGCACGACCATAGGTAAGGACCCGGGCACGAGCATAGGTAAGAACCCGGGCACGAGCACGGACAGCGAACGAAGATCCGGGTGCGGGCACGAGCAAGGGCCCGGGCACGGGTGCGGGCAATATCTTCGCGGCGATACTAGTAATTTTAACCACAATCGGCTGGAGTTTATTTAATCTATTTATTTACGCATTCTGCTTATTTCATCAGTTTACAGCTGATTTTTAAGAATCCCTTCGATGATCGGCTAGTTTAATATTTGTTCATTATTATGCTATTGCTCATGCCATCATCGGCTTCCAGTCGATGTATAAGTGCTACAGTTCAAATCGGCCATCGGCTGATGAGACGAGTCCAGATCGGCTTCCAGCCGATTGGCTCATGAATCTAATATTTTCTCTCCTTGTCAATTGTAGGGTCAAATTGACTGGCACGCCTACGAACCTCAATATTTTAGGACCTGCACTGGAGTGAAGCAAATCTCCTAGGCCTTCGCGTGTCTCCAAGGCGCCGAACGGCCCCGGCGGTTTTCGGCGTCAACAGATGTCTGACTCCGTCCTTGATTTGTCTCTTATCCTGAGCAGAAGCTTGTCGACCGCAATGAGGCGATGATAGAAATCTTGGTCGAGATGGCTCCCCACCTCGCAGAATTAGAGCAGCTCTGGGCATTGAAGGCCGAGATGGAGGAGCGCCATGCGGGAAGGGAGGCCAAGCTGAAGAGTGGCGCTGATCAGCTCAGGGAGGAGACTTGGTGTTAATGCCAAAATTTGGTAAGGCCCTGTATCAGATTCGGTCAAAGGAGAAATTACAGTCAACTGATGGAGAAAAGACCGGAATCGGGAAGGAGCCGTGAAGACCGTTACTTGGCAATTATTTACTGTACCTGTTAGTTAGGCAGGTGTTTATGTTTAGGAAACCTGACCTCGTGTCCGGTCAGGATTAGTTAGCGTTTTCTGTTATAGATGGGAAATCATGTATCGTGTCCTATCAGGACTATGTCAACTCGGGGTATATATACGTATGCCCGGGTGCCTCATCACAACGATCAATACAAACTTCGGCGCATCGCCACCCCTTCGACGGGATCCTGCTTCTCGAGCCGGGCTGCATCGGTTAGGTCCGAACTCCTGCGAGATGGTAAGTCTCGTCACCCCGACTACCTATCGGCTAGGACTTCCTCGGTTAGGTCCGATATTCTAGTCGGTTTATGGTAGTCGGCTTACCACGATATATTTAGTTTATCTATGGCTGCATCAGTTCAGTTTGACCTCATAGATTGATTAGGTATATCACATCACACGTGCGTAGATCGTATCGGCTTACTGGGAGCAGTTTATCATCAGTTTGTGCTGCATCGGTTAGGTCCGACCTACTAAACTGTTAGTGATAAACCGATCCTGCTAAGTCGATGCTTTATGCGCAGGCGTCTTATCGGGGTGTATAGCCGATAAGTTATCTTCATCACAATCTTGTCATATCTATCGGCCCATCGAGGTATCGTTATAATTGTTGGTCTGTGCTGCAACGGTTGGGTCTGATCTACTAGACTGACGATAATAGCTTTACTCTTGATGAGCCGATGGGTGTTATGCGATGTTGTTATCGGAGTGCTTAGCCGATAAGTTATCTGTTGAAGCCGACTACATTTATTCATCATCTTACTTTATACTCCCTCCGTTCAGTAATCGGCTGGCTCATCAATTATCTATCATTTATGTTATTGCACGCCTTATCACATATTTTTGCCTGTATTATTGTTACGATCGGCTAAGGGCTAGCCGATGAGTTCATTCTGCCGATCCAAGCGCAAGTATAAGCAGGTTCCCGGGCACGACCCCAGGCGAGATCCCGGGCACGAGCTTAGGTAAGACCCGGGCACGGGCCCGGACAGCGGATGAAGATCCCGGGAACCGATAGGAGCAAGGGCCCGGGCACGGGAGTCTTTCACGACAATACCAGTAACACTAAACCATGATTGGCTAGAGTTTATTTGATTTATTTACTTAAGCATTCTGCCTGTTTATTTTACCAAGTTTATAGCCGGTTTTTTGAGTATCCCTTCGATGATCGGCTAACACGATACTTGTGTATTATTATGCTATTGTTCCTGCCATCATCGGTTTTAAGCCGATGTATAAGTGCTACAGTGTGTATCGGCCATCGGCCGATGACATGAGTCCAAGCCGGCTTCCAGCCGATTGGCTCGTGAATTTAACATCCTCTTCTCCTTGTCAATTACAGGGTCAAATTGACTGGCACGCCTGCGAACCTCAAGACTTTAGGACCTGCACTGGAGCTAAGCAGATCTCCTAGGCCTTCGCGTGTCACCCAGACGCCGGACGGCCCCGGCGGGTTTTCGGCGTCAACACGCTTTTGGCACGCCCGGTGGGACACGAAGTTTCAACCCAAAGTTTCAACGCAAAGTTTTGACAATCAGACCTGCAACATGGCTGGGAAAGAGATCAAGACAGACAATGTAATTCCAGTCAGCATGGAGGATTTAACAGAAGAGATTGCAAACTATGGCTAACTTTCAGAAGCTGTGTTTAGAGTCCTTCAGCATGACACGACAAGGGCCGATTCAGAAAACCCAGTTTCCGAAGCCAGTATTGGTTGGAGAATCGAGCCATACACAACCCGAGAGCCCACCGATTAAACCCTTGCAGGAGATGGTCAATGAGGCTATACACCATGCGCTTATTAATCAGTCGGGGATCTTGGTAAATACATTACATAACCTCATCAAGAAGACTGTTGATGGATCAATTGCCCAAGAACCAACTCGGGGTCCTGTTTACCTCCCACCGAAGGTTGAACCAACTCAGATTGCTTACAACATCAGTAGAGATATACCAGAGCATATGTTCACACAGAACCAGGCTGGGGGGCAACAAGATATTCCTGCTGGGTACCATCGGACTGCCTACTGTGGAGGATATCAGCAGAATTATCCTGGAGGCGGAGCCGATCCAGGTACTTATCAGAGGGAGTATAATAGGCAGAATCGGCAACAAACTCCACCGATACAGTATCAACAGTATCAACAGGAGAATCCAAGAGAAGAAGACTTATCGGTACGAGTCGAGGAAATAATGAGGGAACAGTTTGGGATGAAGCCCAGAGAACGGATGTTTATGTATCGGCATCCATACCCCGAGTGGTTTGACAGGGTCCCGTTACCACACCGATACAGGGTCCCGGATTTTTCTAAGTTCTCAGGGCAAGATAATACATCTACGGTGGAACATGTTAGCCGATTCCTGGCACAGTGCGGAGAGGCATCGGCTGAGGAAGCATTAAGAGTCAGATTTTTTCCCCTTGTCCTTATCAGGATCGGCCTTCGCATGGTTCTCTTCATTGCCACCGAATTCGGTTCGGGGGTGGGCCGATCTAGAGAAGCAGTTTCACAAGTATTTCTTTGCTGGAATCCATGAGATGAAGCTGACAGATTTGACTTCGGTTAGGCAACGGACAGATGAAACGGTACCGGAATACATTCAGCGATTTCGGGAAGTTAAAAACCGATGTTACAGTCTAAACCTGAGCGATGGGCAGCTGGCCGATTTGGCTTTCCAGGGACTCTTGGCGCCGATCAGAGAGAGATTTTCATCCCAAGAGTTCGAATCCTTGGCGCATCTGGTACAGAGGGTATCGGCTCAGGAAAGCCGATTTCAGGAAGCGAAGAAGGAAAAATTTCAAAGACGAGTTGCCCAGATGCAAGTTTACTCATCGGACTCAGATGACGAGGGATCCGATGCCGAAGTTGGGTTGGCGGAGTGGACTAGGAACAAGAGATTAGTATCATGCCCATGGGTCAAAGATATTGGCAAGGAGGAGCGGTATGATTTTGATATTAGCAAAGCCGATAAAATCTTTGACTTGCTGTTACAAGAGAAGCAGATACAACTGCCGCCAAATCATGTGATTCCATCAGCTGAAGAACTGAAGAAGAAAAGATATTGCAAGTGGCACAACACTATATCACATCATACTAACGAGTGCAAGGTTTTTCGGCAACAAATTCAGTCGGCTGTCGAACAGGGCAGAATCAAGTTTGAAGACAAGAAGCCGATGAAAATTGATGGGCACCCGTTTCCTGTAAACATGGTTTACGCGAGATCATCATCAAGGGATCAGGTCGATGGAGCAGGACGTCAAAAGTATAAATCAAGGGTGACTTCATCGGACATGATAGAAAAATATTCAAGATACGAGGAACAGAGGGATGAGTTAGAAAGATATAATCCGCATTGGGACTGCCCGTTTTTTCGGTTTTGTTGGGATCAAAGAATGAGACTGCCATCAGCTGAAAATTACCCCGAGTGCAGCAGTGCAGGGAATCGGCATGATCGCCAGCAGGAGTTTTCGTGGGATCGGTCGCTTGGGAAAAAAGCATCGGTTCATAGCCGATTAGGGCCGATCCATGAAGAGTTCTTTGAAGAGGATGAAGAGGAGGTGCGTGAGAAACAAGTTCAGAATCCTCAATGGTGCCCTAGTGGGATATTCACGAAAAATCAGAAGAGGAGGGCACAGCGTTTACGACACCGAGAGCAACAGGAAGAACAGAGTCAAGATCAGGGAGAGGTTGATCATCGTCCCAAAAAGACTAAGCAAGTTTGGCAAGTGAAGAAGAAGGACGATGAGGACGCATCAGCACCGGTAGATATGGTGTTCTTTTTGCCTCGGGAGTATAAAGCGCTCTCATCAGATGAAGAAGGCGATGAGGAGGTTTTCGCCCAACTGACGTTACAATCTGATCAGGCCATATTTGATAAACCTGAGGAGTCAGAGCATCGGCACCTAAAGCCGTTATACATCAAGGGTTACGTAAATGGGAAGCCGATGACAAAGATGTTGGTTGATGGAGGAGCCGCGGTTAATCTCATGCCTCATGCCACGTTCCGGAAGTTGGGGAAGACTACCGAAGATTTGATCAAGACAAATATGGTGCTAAAAGACTTCGGTGGGAATTCATCAGAAGCAAAGGGCGTATTAAACATGGAGCTGACAGTAGGGAGTAAGACATTACCTACCACGTTTTTCGTCATTGACGGGAAGGGATCATATAGTTTACTTCTCGGCAGGGACTGGATTCATGCGAACTGTTGCGTGCCCTCGACGATGCATCAATGTTTAATACAATGGCAGGGAGATCAAGTCAAGATGGTTCTAGCAGATCGGTCGACCAACATCGCAATGACCGATCTACCAGTCTGGGAAGCCGACGGTGTTGACTGCCTATCCGGAAAAGTATGGGAAGGAGATTACCTTAAGGTAACTAGCCAGGGGATACAGCTGATTCAGCAAGTCGGTTCTGAATTGTTACTCTGATGGGTTCTATTGAAGACTTCGAGGGGAAACTGGGGCAAGGATTTACGTCGGCTGATGATTTGGAGGAGATTGATATAGGACCAGGAGATAAGCCAAGGCCGACGTACATAAGCAAAAAATTAAGTCCTGAACTACGAGAGGAATTGATAGCACTGCTGAAGGAGTATCGGGATTGTTTTGCCTGGGAGTACCATGAGATGCCAGGATTAAGCCGATCGATTGTTGAACATCGGCTGCCTATTAAACCAGGATATCGGCCATTCAAGCAGGCTCCAAGGAGATTCAAGGCAGAATTATATGAGCCGATCAAGACGGAGATCACAAGGTTGTACGATGCCAAGTTTATAAGACCATGCCGATATACTGAGTGGGTTTCTAATATCGTCCCGGTGGAGAAGAAAAATGGGAAATTGAGGATATGTATTGATTTCCGGGATCTAAATAAAGCTACCCCTAAGGATGAATACCCAATGCCGATAGCGGATTTGTTGGTGGATGCAGCCTCAGGTCACAAGATTATCAGCTTCATGGACGGCAATGCGGGATATAATCAGATCTTTATGGCTGAAGAAGATATACATAAGACTGCGTTTCGGTGTCCAGGGGCTATCGGTTTGTATGAGTGGGTAGTAATGGCGTTTGGGTTGAAAAAGTACCGGTGCGACTTATCAAAGAGCGATGAATTATATATTTCATGATCTCATCGGCTTATTGGTAGAAATTTATATTGATGATGTGGTGGTCAAGTCTAAAAGTGAGGAAAGCCATTTAGCCGATCTACAAAAAGTGCTGGAAAGAGCCAAGAAATACGGACTAAGAATGAATCCCAATAAGTGCGCTTTTGGTGTATCAGCTGGGCAATTTTTGGGTTTTATGGTTCATGAGCGAGGGATTGAAGTTAGTCAGCGAAGTATCAGAGCCATTAAGACTACAGAGCCACCAAGCAATAAGACAGAGTTGCAAGCGTTGATCGGCAAGATTAATTTTGTGAGAAGATTTATATCAAATTTATCAGGGAGAATTGAGTCTTTCACGCCGTTATTGAAGTTGAAGGCCGATCAAGGATTTGTGTGGGGGGCAGCGCAGCAGAAGGCGTTTGACGAGATAAAGAATTATCTTAGTTCCCCGCCTGTTTTGATTCCGCCGCAGAAAGGAGTGCCGTTCAGGTTATACTTGTCGGCCGATGAGAGGTCCATCGGCTCTGTTTTGATCCAAGAATTTGAGGGCAAAGAGCGAGTTGTGTTTTATCTGAGTAGAAGACTTTTGGATGCTGAAACGAGATATCCTGCGGTGGAGAAATTATGCCTATGTTTATATTTCTCGTGTACAAAGTTAAGGCATTACATCCTATCGGCTGAGTGTACAGTAGTTTGCCAGGCCGATGTGGTCAAAGATATGTTGTCGGCTCCAGTCTTGAAAGGGCGAGTTGGCAAGTGGGTTTTTGCTTTGACAGAGTTCGACTTGAGGTATGAATCGGCTAAGGCGATTAAGGGACAGGCAGTGGCCGATTTTATTGTGCAACACAGAGGGGCTCACGAAGACTATGTAGAGCCAATCCCATGGACTTTGTTTTTCGATGGATCGGTTTGCAAGCATGGATCTGGTATTGGCTTAGTTATCGTATCGCCTCGGGGGGCAAGTTTTGAGTTTGCTTTTACAATTAAGCCTTATCGGACTAATAATCAGGCAGAATACGAGGCGGTGCTAAAAGGACTTCAACTCTTAAAGGAGATCGGAGCTGATGTTATAGAGATAATTGGCGATTCTTTGTTGGTAGTCAAACAGTTGTCTGGAGAATATGAGTGCAGGGATGATGTTTTGAGGTCATATTATGAGGAGTGTACGGATTTGTTAAGAGATTTCAAGATAGTATCAATAGATCATATTCCCAGGGAGCAGAATTTAGAAGCCAATGATCTTGCACAGATTGCTTCAGGGTATCGGTTGAATAGGCAAGTTGAGGTTGAGATAGCCGATATTGATATCCGGAACAAGGCCAATGACTGGAGACAGGAGTTAGTTGATTATTTGCAAAATCCGTCGCAATCGGTTTCCAGGAAGATTTGGTATAAAGCTACTAAATATGTGTTGCTTGATGGGGGGTTGTATTATCGGACTTTTGAGGGAGTTCTGCTTAGGTGCCTGAATTTGGAAGAAACCAAAGTGGTTATGTGCGAGGTGCATGAAGGCGTCTGTGGGACTCATCAATCAGCACATAAGATGAAGTGGTTGCTGAGAAGAGTAGGGTATTTTTGGCCGACAATGCTGGAGGATTGTTTTAGGTATTATAAAGGGTGTCAGGATTGCCAGAAATTTGGAAATATACAGCGAGCACCAGCATCTGCTATGAATCCTATCATCAAACCATGGCCGTTCAGAGGTTGGGGAATTGACATGATCGGCCAGGTTTTTCCTCCATCAAGTAAAGGGCATAAGTTCATATTGGCGGCAACGGATTATTTTACCAAGTGGGTAGAGGCGGTTCCTTTGAAGAAAGTTACGTCCAAGGAAGCGATTGAGTTTGTAAAGGAGCATATTATTTATCGGTTTGGGGTTCCTCAGACGATAACTACTGATCAGGGGTCTATCTTTGTGTCTGATGAGTTTCAACAGTTTGCTGCCAGTATGGGAATTAAGCTATTAAATTCGTCGCCTTATTATGCTCAGGCCAATGGACAAGCAGAAGCTTCTAACAAGAGTTTGATCAAGTTGATTAAGCG
The DNA here is from genome assembly GCA_003991445.1 of Oryza meyeriana var. granulata. Lineage (NCBI taxonomy): Eukaryota > Viridiplantae > Streptophyta > Magnoliopsida > Poales > Poaceae > Oryza > Oryza meyeriana. The sequence goes on from RYFJ01001292.1 coordinate 38,943, forward strand.
GAAAATTGATGAGCAGGCACGGCGATGGCATACTACATTAGCCGATTCACTATGAGCCTATCGGATGGCATGTCATGGATCTACTCGGGTGCCGCCGTATCAGTTAGTATATGGACATGAGGCGGTTTTACCATGGGAAACTAACATCGGTTCTAGAAGAATTTCTTTGCAGAATCAATTGACAGCCGATGATTATTATGACTTAATGACAGATGAACTTGAAGATTTGGCTCAGAATCGGTTGAGGGCATTGGAAAAGATTAAGGAAAATAAGGCCAGGGCAGCTCGGCATTACAATAAAAAGGTAGTGAATAAGTCGTTTGCTGAGGGAGATCTTGTGTGGAAGGTGATTTTGCCGATCGGGTCCAGAGATAATAAGTTTGGGAAATGGTCGCCTAATTGGGAAGGGCCCTATCGGGTTAATCGTTGTGTGCCTGGTAATGCCTATGTGTTAGAAGATCTTAATGGGATAGAGTTTGCTAAAGCGCTTAATGGAAAGTATCTCAAGAAATACTACCCTAGCGTGTGGATCGATTCTTAAATCGGTTAAGTATAGCCGATTTCTAAAATAGTCCGGAAAGTCGGTGTTTCGCATCGCCTAAAGATAGCCGATATCAATTGGTATCGCCTTTAGATCAGATAAACAAAAATAATACTAGGGGGCAATTGAAGGAAACAGGCAGCAGGGCCGATCAAGTTATAATACAGCACAGCCAGCGCATTGGGAAGCCATCAATTGTTAAGTTACAAGAATTTTCGAATGGTTTCGATTGCGCGCAGATGGATTTGATCAATTTCACTAATGGCGCAGATGTCGTCATCGTCAGAGCCTGGGATGTCTTCAAGTTCTTGCGCCGATGGATGACTTGGCGCACCGTCGTTGCAATCTTAGCCTCTTGGTCTTGGATGGCTTGTGGTAAGCCGATAAGCTGGGATTCTGTGGCTTCGAGGTCCTTGCGAACTTTTTCAAGTTCTCCCAGCAAATCGGCTTCCTTCTTCTTCAGTTGATCTAGCTTGGATTGGAGCTCTTGGGGGGCAGCAGCCATATCATCAAGTCTTTTCTTCTCTGTCTGGGCTAACAGCCAATCGGCTTGGATGTCTGCGGTGATCTTCTGTTGGTCAGCACGATCAGCTATGCGTTGTCTAAGCTTGATGAGTTTAAACCTATGAGACTCCAGGTATGCTGCAGGGGTTAATGCGTCGATAAGTTCTTCGGGCAGGTAATGTTCAATTTCTGCAAATCTTGCCCGAATCGGCCCACAGTCTTCAACTAGCGCGTCGATTGGGTTTTCTAGCCGATTGTTGATGCTCGTTAAGTAATCGCGCACATCGGCTAGGAGCGATGGTTTGCTTGCTGCGCTGGTGGTTGTCTCGTCCTCTGCTTCCAAGTACTTGCCGATGTCAAAAGAAAACAAGTCGGCCAAAGACTGCAAAGTTGGCATCGGTAAAGCAATCAATAGAAGGTTAGAAGCAAAGTATGGGCATAAAAAGGTTACCTGAGGAAGGACGTCGGCAGATCGGGTGATATCGGCTTCAGTGAGATGAATAGGGTGTTCTTTAGAGGGGCCGATATCAGTCGATGGGACGGGAGCGGTTTCGTCGACGACTGGAGGACTTGGTGCCAAGAGTGGAGCAGGAGAAGAAGCCATCGGCTCAGGGCTTGGAGGAATGATAGAAGAAGGTTGAAGTTCTGGAGTCGATGATTCGAGCTGAACAAGGAGCTGGTGAGATAAATGAGAAAGCGAGTAATAATGTTAAGACTTGGCGCATACCTGAGGAGATGAGGGAGCCGATGTGGTCTGGGGAGAAGATGGCGTCGTGGCAACAACATCGGCGTCGGTTTTCTGTTTCTTCAGGGAGGGGCAATGCGCTAACTTTTTCCTTTTTGGTCCCATCGGCCGAGGCGCTTTGAGGAGAGCCGATGGAGTCGGAGCGTCGCGCCCCAGGTTTGGAGTGGCCGATGAGGGTTGATACAGAATCGGCCGACCACTGTTGTTTCTTGTTGGGGGCTCGACGCTGGCAGCCTGCAAAATTAGAGATAAGAGTTGGTTGGAGGAAGCGATTAAAGCTTGCAGGTGTTACCTCTTCATCGGATTCGATGTAATCGGGGTCAAGACGGGAGCAATAACAGGTGGGCGCTAAGCTGAACAAGTGTTTCTTCCATTCTGACCACCATCGGACAAAAAGCTTGGTGTTGGCAGTGCAGATGTACACCTCGGTGACGGCGCCTAGAAGGAGGGGATCAGTCAAAGTCCGCAGCCGATCATATTCCAAGGCGCTGCTGACCGTGCCCCGGGCCTGGAGTTTATCAATGAAGAATAGGCCTATTGGGAGTTGACCGAGACCAAATTGACGGGAGCTGACCGATGGATGGTAGAACTCATAAGATGGCTGAGTTCGGCCCAGAGAAAAACCAGTTGGCAGCAGACAAGGACTGATAGCCGATAGGAATATGGCCTTAGACTCATCATCATTCAGAGCTTTGAGTGGATCAAAGGTAGAAGGCATTTCGAATGATGATGCGTCGTTGTAAGCAAACCAAAGAGTGGCCTCCCTGGTGAAGCCATAATAAAACCCCTTGAACCACTGGCTAACTTCAGCAGGGGTTATCTTGCCGCTAGGAAGGGCCGATGCAGCTTCACCCATAGAGATGCATCGGCGATAGACGGGGTCTTGATCTTCTGGGTAATCGGCTGGGAAGGATTGCTTGAGAAGAGAAGTTTCTGGGATGGCCTTGGAGGTGTAAACATTGAGCCAGAGCTGTACAAACCACCAAGGGCCCCCCAATGTGGCCGACGGGCTGGCCGGTCGATAGCTTAGTTGCCACCTGATGGAGCAGCTGGTAGGTGGCGCCAAGGAGATAGTGCCCCAACGGAATTTGTTTCCTATCGGCGAAGCACTCTGCCAGGCATTGCATATTGGTCGTCGGGCCGAGGGTTGCACCACCAAAAACAAACCGTTCCAACCACAAGTTCAGAAAAGCGACGTGCTCCCGATCATCAACCGGTCCAGTTCCCTTGTTGTGGAGAGATATATACCTGGACCAGCCGCCGATGTTTTTTGTTTGAAGCCGATGAGCAGGCTTAAACTGGAGTTTGAAGGGGTTGATGTAGCTCGTCGTATCCAGGCAGGTGAGCATGGTCACATCCAGCAAAGTGGGGGTCATCGGCCCATGCCCGAACATGAAGGCATTGAGGGCATCGGACCAATAGTATGAGGCCGATGCAAGTAGGGGCTCGTTCCTTTCCATATCGGCCAGGGAGAGATTAATGCAGTGGCCAATATGTGATTCATCCCAGAGGGTTCTCTTCACAGCCGATACTCTGATGTACCAATCTCTCTATCCAGGCAATCTGCTCGGCCATGACCTGAAGCTGTTGGACCAGTCACTAACCAACATAGCCGAGTTCTTGAAGGGAATACGTTGGGTTTCAGCACTGATGAAATCGGTGGGATCTTCGCTGCCCATGGGGCCATGATAGAAAAAGCTGGGGTAATCGGCGGCCGGAATCAAGATCTGGGCTCTAAGATGCTACAGTAAACAAGAACACGACGAAGAACAGGTGAAGGACATAGCAGATCGGATTCGCATGGGCTGTAGGTCGGAAGAAAATAATCGGGTAGGAAGATTACCTCAGGAACTGCAGATGCTGATGCCATCGTGGGAGTAGGAGAAGTTGCAAGGATCGACGGCCGGAGAAAAAGGTTGCAACGACTCGTCTGGATTCGCTAGAGCTTGGTGAGGATTTGGAAGATGAAGCGGTGGTGCTCTGGTGATGTGAAAGCATAAAAAAGGCAAGGAGACGAAGCGTTTTTATAGAGGTATGACAATCGAGCGGGAATCGAGGCCGTTGGCACTGTTTCAAACATTTATGGCAAGTGAGCTATCTTGGGCCGCCTCGATGTGGGAGAAGTCTAGAGGCCCAAAAAATGAAAGAATTTCGAAGTCTTATAGAAGAACTCCGAAATTGGGGGGCATGAAGGCCTGGGAGATCTGCTTAGCTCCAGTGCAGGTCCTAAAGTCTTGAGGTTCGCAGGCATGCCAGTCAATTTGACCCTGTAATTGACAAGGAGAAGAGGATGTTAAATTCGCGAGCCAATCGGCTGGAAGCCGGCTTGGACTCATGTCATCGGCCGATGGCCGATACACACTGTAGCACTTATACATCGGCTTAAAACCGATGATGGCAGGAACAATAGCATAATAATACACAAGTATCGTGCTAGCCGATCATCGAAGGGATACTCAAAAAATCGGCTATAAACTTGGTAAAATAAACAGGCAGAATGCTTAAGTAAATAAATCAAATACACTCTAGCCAATCATGGTTTAGTGTTACTGGTATTGTCGTGAAAGACTCCCGTGCCCGGGCCCTTGCTCCTATCGGTTCCCGGGATCTTCATCCGCTGTCCGAGCCCGTGCCCGGGTCTTACCTAAGCTCGTGCCCGGGATCTCGCCTGGGGTCATGCCCGGGAACCTGCTTATACTTGCGCTTGGATCGGCAGAATGAACTCATCGGCTAGCCCTTAGCCGATCGTAACAATAATACAGGCAAAAATATGTGATAAGGCGTGCAATAACATAAATGATAGATAATTGATGAGCCAGCCGATTACTGAACGGAGGGAGTATAAAGTAAGATGATGAATAAATGTAGTCGGCTTCAACAGATAACTTATCGGCTAAGCACTCCGATAACAACATCGCATAACACCCATCGGCTCATCAAGAGTAAAGCTATTATTGTCAGTCTAGTAGATCGGACCCAACCGTTGCAGCACAGACCAACAATGATAACGATACCTCGATGGGCCGATAGATATGACACGATTGTGATGAAGATAACTTATCGGCTATACACCCCGATAAGACGCCTGCGCATAAAGCATCGACTTAGCAGGATCGGTTTATCACTAACAGTTTAGTAGGTCGGACCTAACCGATGTAGCACAAACTGATGATAAACTGCTCCCAGTAAGCCGATACGATCTACGCACGTGTGATGTGATATACCTAATCAATCTATGAGGTCAAACTGAACTGATGTAGCCATAGATAAACCAAATATATCGTGGTAAGCCGACTACCATAAACCGACTAGAATATCGGACCTAACCGAGGAAGTCCTAGCCGATAGGTAGTCGGGGTGACGAGACTTACCCTCTCGCAGGAGTTCGGACCTAACCGATGCAGCCCGGCTCGAGAAGCAGGATCCCGTCGAAGGGGTGGCGATGTGCCGAAGTTTGTATTGATCGTTGTGATGATTTACAAGGCACCCGGGCATACGTATATATACCCCGAGTTGACATAGTCCTGATAGGACACGATACATGATTTCCCATCTATAACAGAAAACGCTAACTAATCCTGACCGGACACGAGGTCAGGTTTCCTAAACATAAACACCTGCCTAACTAACAGGTACAGTAAATAATTGCCAAGTAACGGTCTTCACGGCTCCTTCCCGATTCCAGTCTTTTCTCCGTCAGTTGACTGTAATTTCTCCTTTGACCAAATCTGATACAGGGCCTTACCAAATTTTGGCGTTAACACTTGGGCCCTAGCCAGAAAGATCAGAGGTAAATTCCCCGAATATATCTTCCCGACCGAACCGTCGATGTGTTCATCCAGCTGCGTTGTTCCCGACTGCCTAGTTATGTCATGACTGCACGGTTGAGCTCTTGGCTAATCTGTCGTGCAGCCCTCGAGGCAGAGTTGAAGACCCGAACAGAGAGGGAGTCGCTGCTGAAGGAGGCTGAAGAAGCCAGGGCCGAGCTTGAAAAGGTCAAGGCCGACCTAACAAAGGCCAACACCGAGCTTGACCGGGAGAAGGCGAAGTTGAAGGAGGCCGTCGCCAAGCTCGGTAAGGAAAAAGCTGAACTGCAGAAGACCGTGGCTAGGTGGGAGGCTGACTACGAAAGTAAGTCCTCAACCTGACCGTGATCTTAGCCAATCCATTAGTCGTTCCATCTGTAGCCGAATCTAACAAGTTTACTTGCCGGCGGACCTGGGCAGACATGAGAGCCAATGTCCAGGCCTAGTATCGGTTCTACATAGAGGAGATAAGAGTGATCAGGGAGTCACGGGAGGCCCTTGTCAGGTTCGTGAAAGGGCTCCTTGACCTCATAGATCCCCGCCCTGTGGGGACCAGTTGCAGCAGAATCCCCCAGATAGAGGCGCGTCTTGAGGATGCACCGAGTGCCTTGAAAAAGTACTCGGATGAGCATGTTGTTGCCGGCGTGGCCCAGACCCTGGCGATGGCCAAGTCTATCTACCGAAGGGCAGATATTGAAGCCATCGGGGAGGGGTTTGCTGAAGAGACGACGCCCGAGGAGGTGCTGCAGCTGATTGCCCGGGCGAAGCCGACTGCTGAAATAATTACCCGAGACCTGGGTCTGTAAGGGCAACATGTTATGTAGTCGGTATGTATAAACTTTTGTAAACAAGCATGTGTAAATATGTGTGCAGTGCCGCCAAGCTTGGTACTCAGTCGTCACTAGCTTTACTTGACTGTGTAGTCTGCGCCGAGTTAGTCTGTCAGAACTTAATAAAAACGTTCAACGTAAGAAGTTGTACTCGGGCAAATGTGACAGTCATAGTAAGGCATCGTAACTGAAGTAAGATCAGCTCGTATGTTATTGACAGAACACATATATACATGCAGCCCCCGACTCACTACTCGGTTGATACAAACGGCGTAGTGAGTCAGTGAAACTATACACATGAAAATTATAAAACTCAGGTATAGAAAGGACGTAGCTGTTCTATGTTCCATGAGTTGCTGATGAGAGTGCCGTCTTCAGTCTTCAGTCGGTAGGCGCCTGGCCGCGTGACCTCGGCTTTAATGAACGGCCCTTCCCAGATTGGGGATAATTTGTGCTTGTCCTTGGTGGTTTGTATTTTCCTTGCGATTGTGGTAGCGACGTAGGCCTTGAAGATACCTTGCCGACTGGATTGTTGCAGTGTCTCTTGCTTCTTCCAGCTGATCTAACTCGACCAGTCGGGTATTGTTGGAGTCATCTTCTGAATAAGACCGGACTCGCGGAGAGCCGAACTGTAACTCTGTCGGTAGCATAGCCTTGGCACCGTAGACCAGGAAGAAAGGGGATTGCCCTGTTGCTCGACTAACCGTGGTTCTGAGAGACCAGAGAACGGATGGAAGTTCTTGTACCCACCGGCCCGCATATGGTTGTAGTCGGTCGAATATTCTGGCCTTGATGCCTTGTAAGACCATACCGTTGGATCATTCGACCTGCCCGTTGCTCCGTGGGTGTGCCACAGATGTGTAGCAGATCTTGATGCCGAAATCTTCACAGAAGTCGCCGCCCGCGAACTGTCGATGTTTTACACCGGCAATAAATATATGGGGCTACTCGGCGGATGGGAACTCGGTGGATTGCAAAGGAACACAGAGGGATTTTATACTGGTTCAGGCCCTCAGTGTGAGGTAATACCCTACATCCAGTTTATATGTATTCCTTTGAGGATATACGGTGGTAGTTCTGGTGAACCAACTCAACCTGCCCTCATGGGGCGCCCTGCCTCCCCTTATATACTGGGGGACAGGGTTACAAGGTAGGAGTCCCCATCGGATTACGACCAGGAGATCTCCCCTTAGAGATATAACGCACCCGACTAGGACTGT
>RYFJ01004265.1:0-58369 GCA_003991445.1 Oryza meyeriana var. granulata
TGCGTTTGGCAATGTCTCACACTGAGTTGCCGCCTGCCTGTCCCTACGAGTATACCTAGTTGCAGAGAGTGTATTAGACTTCATAAAAGAGTTGTAGTACTCAATGAAGATTGCAGCAGTACTAACCAGTGCACGTCGTGCGAGACAACAGCTCCACGGGCACAGGAAGTGCTTCGACGTAGACCGAACTGTTGCATCACGCGCTGCGGACAGTGGAGCTCAACGAAGATGTCAAACACCATTGGCACTGTCGTCATCCAGTACGCCAGCTCGCGCGTGCAAAGAGCCGAGAGTCCGAGCGGTGCACGGGCCGCGATGGCCTGCGGACTACACGGCTCCCAGACAACATCACGTGCTACAGGCGGTCAAAACTCCATCACGAAGTCAGAGCAGACCTCCTAACCTGCGCGTGGGCATAACGACGCTACAAAATAGGACAGGGAGAACACGTCAGTGTTTGCGCATAAGTGGTAAACCTAGAATTTCACTTTACGTACATCACAGCACCACCATAATGTCCCCATAGTCGGACGATCGTCGGCCAACTGCCCATACAAGCCTCCAAGGCCGTCCTCGTAGGGAGAGTGCTAAATCAGAGGGCGGCCTATCGCGAACCGCTCGGCTGCCCATAGCTGCAGAAGGATAGGGCAACCGGCGATAATCGCACCTGGATCGGTCTTTGTGCACGCGTCACAATAGACCACGGTACGTCGCCGCTAGCACAGCAGATCCCTAGCTCCACTGCGGTACGCAACCATCCTCACTATTGGCAATCACATGAGCATAGTGGATCAGTCCCTTGTCCACCACGTGCCTCGTCGTGCTGGTGAATATCACCCACCTGAATAGCCACAGCAGGTATGCCTCCAAGCTCTGCGGCACCGAGTAGTCATCGGCGTCAGGGTGTAGCTGATCAGGCTGGAAAGCAAGATTATTGTCAGTTCCACTATTGTTTTATAGATAGGGCGATTGTGAATCAAAGGAATACATGACTTACGGTGAACTGTAGCAGCCACGCCTGTGAAGGGCTGCTCGTGGTGTAAGGCGGTAGCGAACCCGGCGCACCAAGTCCAGGCCAGCACTGCACGATCGCGAACCGAGCAGTGATATCCTGCGCCCAACCATGCGCCCCGTCAACCGGACCCACTGCGTCCCCTACGAGGGAAGTCCCAGCAGGTAGGACACGTCCTGGAGTGTGGGAGTCATCTCACTGCACGGTAGGTGGAACGTGTGCGTCTCCGATCTCCAGCGATCCACCAGTGCTGCCAGAAGTGACCGGTCAGCATCCCATCACCTGGCGGGGTCCCTCTCGTCCGATGTGGGCTCAACTAGCCTGCACAGTGGAAGAAGTCCAGACTCACGCAACCTGCAGAATATAGCACTCTAGTCAATATTGGGGAATACAGATATATACAAATGTTGAGAATAAATATTGATACAGCTCTTACGTCTCACGAAACCGGGGGTCTATCCGCAGGAGGTGACGTGAAGGCTGTGGACAGATGGTGCTCAGCTTGGCACCCTCAACAGTTGACAAGTAAGATCGGTGGGACCGATCGAGGCCCCGGTCAAGCAGCTTCGGTATCTGGTACGCCATACCTGCATGCAAATAGAGAGTTAGCGTAATTTTTATTATGAAAGAAACAAGTAAGAGTAAGTTCACAAAGTTAATTGAATAATCACATTAAAAATTATTGTTAAGGTTCATATCATTATTACATGACAATAAAAGACAACAATACAATACATATCATTGTATAACAAAGATCAAGCACGCAACACAGCAGAAGAACTTAAGTTATAGAATCTCTATTACATCGATACATGGACTAACACTACATCGCAGCACCACCAAATACTTGAGAACGTCTAGGACGGGGTTGCCTTAAAGTTGTGCCTTCACCCGAGGGACGACTGCCATTAGTACTTGAACCCGATGGTCCAGCTTCCGCAGCACTCAGACCGGTTGCATCCTTCGGACATTTCTTATAGGTATGGCCTTTTTAGTTGCACTTTGAACAACGTTTACACCTTCCACCCGCTTTTGACTCATCCATGTCATTACGAATGCGTCTTGTCTTGCGGCGACCTGCTTTGTCCCTCAATTTTGTTGGGTCAGGAATGTAGATAACCTGGGGATGCTCAGTAGTAAATGTTCCCGCAATACCGAAGCAGTATATCTCGCCACTCCAGGTACTGTAGATTGCTTCTTTCCTGAAATAAGGTGAGACAAAATGAGGTGCTTCTATCCCACACTCAGCGCTCGCGGCAATAACGTGAGAACATGGCTTGTGGAGCAGAGTAGGCTTTCGGCACGAGCACTTGTAGGTCCCGTCTTCCTTCAGCACGCACTCCTGCACAACTCTTTTATGGTAGATTCCACGCATGCCCTTGTCGATACATAATATTTTAAACCTGTGCTCTTGTCTACCTTGAGGTATAGCTCGATGTCTTCGGGTCTTATTACTTTTATCTTGCATGTACTTAGTTAATAGTGTGCCAAAGAAAAAATATTGTCTACCATGGAGGGGCTAGCTGCTTTGAACCAATCTCTGAAGTACGTGTATGTGCCATGCAATATAAATTCAACAATGCCAACAAGTAGGAGCCCTCGAACACCACGCATCACCTAGTTGTAAACCTCTGCCAAATTTGTGGTCATTATACCGAATCGACAACCATCTTTGTCAAACAACAAGGCCCATTTCTCCTTTGACTTTTTTTCAATCCACTCCGAAAATTTCCTAATCAATGATGCCGACATTCTTCTCATACGAGGTCCGTCACTTGGTAAAGGTCCAAGAGCTTGTAGACCCTCATCCCTACAAGGGTAGCCCTCCTGGACTGCTCCTCTGTTTGTTTAGACGTCAGCTCATCCAACCTCCTCCAAAGCTCATTGAATTTTTTCTCTTGATTCTGGGCGTACCACCTGTTGAAAAGATCCATAAGGTGCTTGTTCTTAAACTGCATGTAGAAATTAGCACCCATATGACACATGCACCATCTACTTCAAAACATTTGGGACACCTTGGTGGGTACCCCTTATCAGCGCATCCATCCCTCAATTCCTCAATTGTCCACAGCAAGCCGGCGTGACGGTCATGTATTAGTCATACGTCTGGCCTCATCCGTACAACTGTAGACTTAATCCGTTCTAAGAACTAGTACTAGTTATCAGTGTTCTTGCTCTCAACAAAAGCAAAAGCCACTGGTAGAACTTGGTTGTTCCCGTCAGCTCCAATTGCTATCAATATCTGTGAAGGCCATGGGCCCCGGGTACTTCATGAGAAGTATTAAGGCCACTCGGATAGAGGATGGGCCTAACCTTTTAACCCCGAGTCCTGGCTCACAGTTTACACTCTGGCGATTCGAGCAGCTGGAGAAGACCACAAGGCCATGACTAACTACCTCCCAGTTGCTCTAACCGACTTGGCAAAGACATGGCTAACTGGACTTTCTAAGAGATCAATCGGCTCCTGGGAAAACTCCGGAAACGCTTCATCGCTAATTTCCAAGAAACGTACGAGAGGCCATCTTCTGAGTACGATTGTATCAGTGCCATCATAGGAAGAACGAGTCTCTTCGTGATTTCATCAAATGGTTTTCTGAGAAGAGGAATTCAATCCCGAAGATCAAGGACGAGGTCATCATCGCTGCCTTTCGAAAAGGAGTCAAAGACACCCCGTTCATCGCTAAGTTCACTCGGAAGCCTCCAAGTTCTGTCAAAGCTCTATTTGACATGGCGAACAAATATGCCAATTCAGCCGAAGCTGTTGCTGAGGCCCTCGACGACAAAAAGGCATCCCGACAGAAAGAGCGAAAGGACACTGTCGGTGAAATGGGACTGGGGGTCCCCCAGTCCCCGGGAACGCGAGGGTCTTCGGCCACGACAAATACTCCGGAGTCCACATTCTGCGCAAGAGAGAAGGCCGGCTACGGCCGCTCTCCCGCCAAGTACCGGGGGCCCGAGCACTGGCCGGGCCCGGTGTGTGCATCCCCGGTCCCGGGCACCGGTCGCCCGGACCCGGGTGCGATTGCCGACTGCTCCCGGGAGCCGCTGCTCCGGGAGCCGATGCCCGGCCGAGCCGACTGCCGACTGCCCGGGTGCCGATCCTCCCTATCCCGGGTGCCGATCGCCCCGATCCCGGTGCCGACTGACTCGGCCCCGGGTGCCGATCGCCTCGGCCCCGGGGGCTGATTGACTCGAAGAACTCAGCGGACCAGCTCCCAACTACCTACATTAATGACGAGGCGACAGGGGCGACTCTTCCACGCGCGGGCGCCTCGTGATGGCCCCCCGTGGACACCCCGACTGTGCTGTCAGAAGCTTTTGACTTCGGTGGTGAGAGCGTGCGCCAAAGTCCAAGCAGTCAGAGACACTTGACTTCGGCAGCGTGCTCCATCACATCCCGTCACATCCTCACGACTCCACCGCCCGCTGCATACCAACTCCGGCATGGCTCAGCAGGCGGACGTGTCCAGGACATGGGAGCAGCAGGCGGACGTGCACGACAAGACACCGAGAAGACAAACCATACCTAGCCCTCTCATGTATCTCGGCACTGTGGACTCCCTTGACCTATAAAAGGAGGGTCCATGCCACCGGCTCGGGGGGCGATTGAGCTAGGCAACGAACACCACTCAGATAGCTTACAGAGAGAGCTTCCCAGGGCCCGAGCTGCCTGGGAAGAACACACTGTAGTAACAACTCAAAACCATTCCATCTCCCACATAGTAAACCACACACACAGGAGTAGGGTATTACGCCTCCGAGCGGCCCGAACCTGTCTACTTCCTCCTGTCTTCTTTGTACGCCATCATCCACCGATCGATCTTTCTCCTACACCGGACGCCGCATTCACCTGAGAACCACTCCCCTGGCCGAACCTCAAAGGGGGGTCTCCCGACTTCCCGCCGTCGAGGTTTCATCCTCCGACAGCTGGCGCGCCAGGTAGGGAGAGTTTCCCTTTTCAGGTGATACGCCAGCTTCTCCAACACCGGTGCGCTCCATGGCAGGAGGCCATCGTCCGCAGGATTCCGACGAAGAGTCCGGCGACTTTACCCAGCCGGGCGACGTTAGCCCCGCGGCGGGCCCGCCGCGTTCTCCCCCTACATCTTCTTGGGGGCGCGCGGCGCGCGCCGCGCGGACCGAGTTCGCTCAGGGCCGGCCTGGTGGTGCGGCCTCGGCCCCTCCCCTTGCGGAGGGAGCCGACAAGTGCCCCGCTGGGTCCGCCGCGGCCTCATCTATGAGGCGTGAGCGGAGGCGCCGCTCCGCAGCGCGCCGTCGTCTCGACTTCCAGCCCACGTCGCCGCAGGGAGCTCTCCTGGCGGCAGAAGCCCTCCTGCGCCACCCCCCGGTTCTTACCGGGGGTGGAGATCGGGAGCGACGGTGGCTCGACGAAGTCGCCAGCCTGGTAGGCGCGGCCCATCGCCAGGTTGCCGCTCACAACAGAGCAGGGGCCGGGAGTGCCGACCGCGCGACCTCTAGCGTGAGCCAGCCCACCGCCTCGAACCAGAGTCGAGCCCGGGGCGCGGCGCCTCGCGCCGCGCCCGGGACCAAGCAGGGCGCGGGCGACCTCCGCAATCGGGCCGAGCCGGTTGCGGCCCCATGAGGACGCCTGGGTCACAATGGAGCGACAACGCGAGCGGCGCGCGGGCGCCGCCAGGCGTTCTGAGGCCCAGGCCTCCAGCTCCAACCCACTGACGGGAAACCGTCATCCATCGCCTGAGCCTGCTCAGTACAGTGGCTCGGGTTGCCTGGCGCTCTCCCCAGGCCTCCGGCAGGTGCGCTGGCCGGCCAGGTTCCGGCCCAGCTTGCCGGAGAAGTATGACGGCTCCGTCGACCCCACGGAGTTTCTGCAGATATACACCACTGCCATCCAGGCAGCCGGCGGCGACGAGGAGGTAATTGCGAACTATTTCTCCATCGCGCTCAAGGCCCAGGCTCGCTCCTGGATGATGAACCTCCCCGAGGGGTCCATTTACTCGTGGGAGAACCTCTGCCACCAGTTCGTGGCGAACTTCCAGGGCACTTTCCCGCGCCCTGGGACCGAGGCGGACCTCCATGACCTGCGTCAGGGCAGAGGCGAGTCGTTGAGGCACTTTTTGCAGCGCTTCAGCCAGGTCCGCAACACTATCCCCCACATTGCTCCTCATGCGGTTATCCACGCGTTCCGCTCGGGCGTGCGTGATAAGCGCATGCTCGAGAAGCTGGGCACCCGCGACGTCCAGACCACGGCTGAGTTGTTCAGCCTTGCCGACCTCTGCGCCCGCAAGGAGGAGGCCCGGGCGTGGAACAGGCCACGTCCTGAGGCCCCTGACGAGGGCCTTGAAGAAGACGGCGAGTCCTCACGCTCCGCGGCGCGTCGAGACAGAAGGAAGCGCCAGAAGTCCAAGGCGGCCACCGGGACCTACGCCTTGGCTGCTACGGGCACCCCCCGGGCCGACGGCGCCCGCGGGGACGACAACGGCAACAAGCGGCGAAGGCCCGCACGTGCGCCGCCTCCGCCGGCAGCGGCCCCGAAGTGGTGCACCGTCCACCAGACGGACTCGCACGATCTCACGGAGTGCCGTGCCGTCCAGAGCTTGGCCGAGCAGGTCCAGTACTTCCGGCAGGAGCCATAGCAGGCCAAGCCCGATCGAGGTGGATTGGACGGGCCAATCCCTCGCCGGACGGTCCGAATCCCACTGCCGACCGGGAACAACAATAAAGGGCGCGACCACTCCGACAACACCGCCCCGGCGAGAGCAGGTCCGGAGAAGTCGCGCCGACTCGTACCATATCTCGGTCCGAGCCCGGGGCCCGGGCACATATCTAGAACATCCAGGCCGAGGCCAAGGTTCCCGGGACCATGTCCCGGGGTCCGCGGCCCGTGCCCGACTCTGGGAAGCCCGAACCCAGGCCACCTCGCCAAGGCAAGTGCGAGCCTTGGACGTGGCACCCGGAACAACCAAGCCCGGGCCTCCGGATCCCGGCATATATCAAACTGCATTCTAGTCGGGCCCCCCGGGTCCCGGGGCCCCTTGCCCGATAAGGGCGTGGCTCGGGATCCGCCTGTTGGGCCCGGCACCGTGGCGCCCAAACCAGGGCAGCCTCGCCAAGGCGAGTGCGAGCCTAGGAACGTGGCGCCCAAGAAAACATCAACATTTTCATAACCAGATGGGGACCGATAATCCGGACGGCTTCGCCCAGGCGAGAGCGAGTCCGGGAAGGACGTCCCGACACCTCCCATATTCAAGCCCGGGCCTCCGGATCCCGGCATATATCAAACCACATTCCAGCCGGGGCCCCTGGGTCCCCGGGCCTATATGTATTACTGGCCGCGAAGTGCTCGCTCCCTCTCGGGGGAGTTGAGCCCGGGCTACCGGCCCCCATCGGGCCGGGATCGGGAAGCACGTAACAAAAGCAGGTGTGCTTCGCCGGCAAGGTACTCTGCAATGCTACTCCGCGTCAAATCGTCACCAACAACGGCGCGCAGTTTCACGAGCGAGCTCTTCTGCGAGTACCGATCCGACATCGGCGTCAGGCTCTGCTTCGCTTCCCCCGACCACCCTGCGAGCAATGGGCAGGCTGGGCGGGCGAACACGGAGATCCTGCGGAGCTTGAAGACAAGATCCCACAGCGACCTCAAAAAGCATGGCGTCAAGCAGATTGACGAGCTCCCGGGGTGCTGGGGGCGAACCGTGCCACACCAAAGCCGGGCGACCGGGGAGACCTCTTCCCTTCCCAGCATACGGGGCCGAAGCCGTTCTGCCGTCAGATCTCACCTTCGGCTCTCCCCGGGTACAACGCTACATCGGTGACATCAACCACGACAACATGCAGCTCGACAACCTCGACTTCCTCGAGGAACGAAGGCGGTGCGCCCCGCTCCGCGTCGCTCGATTACCAGCAAGGCCTCAAGCGCTATCTTTGGCATAAGGTTCGGGCCCGATCACTTCAGGTTGGGGGTTAGAATCTCCGCCGTGTCCTCGCACGGGTCGGAATGAAATAAACCTTCCCCCTGTGGGAAAGCCCCTTCCTGATGATCGACATTTCCCGACTGGGCTCGGTAAGCCTAGGAGCATCTTCACAAATTTCATCTATAAATACATCCTGTAAGTTCCGGTGTTCCCGGGCCAGCGCCGGATTTCTCAAAATCTCGGCGCTGGCCGGGGCCCCCATGTGTATACGCTTTCATATAAACAACATTTTAATATCTTTCCCGGTGTCGTCCCTTTCGTCTGTTTCCATGTGTTGCGCTCGTGGCTGTCTCATCCCTTGGGGGCATAATCGGGCCGCGCCCGTGCAACGGTTGGGGTTCGCGCATTATCATCAGTCCCCTACCGACGAGTAATCGTATCCCGACGTGCTAGGTCCAGGGCATTGTCGAGCTCGCGGGGACCTAAGGGCGCCCTCCGGGAGGCGCCCCGGGTCCCGGCGGCTCCGGCGCCTTGCCTGGCTAGCTTCGGGGTCGGTTCTTTCCGGAGGTAGGGGGTGAAATGGTTATGCGTGATCTTTTCCTCCGCACGGTCGCAACTCCGAGGATGCCATCGAGAGATGATCGACGCCACGATTCGTAGCATGGAGTGGACAAGGGAACGAGCCAAATGCTCTCACAAATCTCTATGCACAGATTAGGCCTTCCCTCGGCACAGGGTGCCCGGATCAGCAACCCGAAAACATGCCCCGGGACCAGGACGGTGCTCGGGGCCCATCCTAGATGCATGTCTGGCGCCTCCCCGGCCACCGCCGAGGCGCCAGATGCTCCGTCGCCTGGCGACCCCGTCTCCGGTCAAGCTTGTTCCCGCGACCTCGCGGCGCTCCCAGGGCCAATGGCGCCCGGGGGCACAGAGGGCCCCCGGACCCGGAAGACGGGAGGGGTCGCACCTACGGACCCAATCGTCCCGCCAGACTCGTCCCCGGGCCCCTCGCAGCCGTCGGGGACCGAGCTCCCGGGGCAGGCGGCTGTTCCAGGCCGTGTGTAGGGGACCTGGGCGCGATGGCAATTCACGGCGGATCGGTCCGATACTCAACGTTCCCGGGGGGGAGCAACGCTCCCGGCCCCGGGATTGTGCTCGCAGAGCCATGCCGCCCTTCGCAATATCCAGATACGTAACCTTATCCGATTTTACATATTGCTCGATTTGTATTCTCCCCCCTTTTTTGTATGGCCAGCCTAGACTCCCGGGGCTGGCTGCGGTGCCCGGCCTGGACAGCTCCTCCCCGGCCACCGCCGAGGTGCCGGGTGCTTCACTGCCTGGCGACCCCGTAGCCGGTCAGGGTCAGTTCCCGAGGGACTTCCGGCAAGTCGAAGGTTCCTTCTCGCGGCCTCGCTTTGCTCCCTGGGCCAACGGCGCCCGGGGGCACTGAAGGCCCCGGATCTGGAAGACGGAAGGGGCCAAACCTACGGACTTCGTCGCTCCGCAAGGCCCGCGTCCGGTCGCTCGCGCCCCGGGTTCCCGGGGCTGGTGACCATGGCGATCGCTGCCCCCTGGGGACCGAGCTCCCGGGGCAGGCGGCTGTGCCAGGGCCCGGCTAGGGGCCTCAGGCCCAGTGGTGTCCGCGGCTACTGGCTCTCGCTGTCAGGGTCGCGCCCGGTATTCGGCGTTCCCGGACACGAGGCCCCGAACACCAGCAACCTCCGAACAACACAATAAACCAAGGTACGAAAATATAAACATGATCATATACATATGCAAATATCTCTCTTTGTACAAGACAGGCAAACCGGAGCGCAAGCACGAGCGAGGCCCAGAGATGTCGCCGCACGGGGGGAGGTCACCGGTGTACTTCATACCGGACCCCGGGCGGCGTCGGAAGGGGAGCGCTCGGGGGCATGGAGGGCCCCCGGGCCCCGAAGGCGACCCCGGGCGGCGTCAGAAGGGGACCGGCGTCTTCCTAGGACTCTTCGTCAGGCATCGGCTCCGCAAGGTGCTCGCCGCGGTCGAGGAACCCTGCCCCCGGGCCAGCGGTCTCGGCCACGGCCTCCCGCGCTTCCTCGCGAACCACCGCGACCTCCTCGTGCGCGGCGAACTCACACCCCCGAGACGCGAGCCCGGCCTCTTGGGCCCGGACGCTTCCCTCTCGAGAGAGTGTTTCCTTCTCCCGCGCCTCAATCTCGGACCAGGCGCGAGAGGCCTCGTCGGCAGTAGATTCGGCAGCGGCCTCCGATCGGACGACGCACCTCTCTGCTGCCGCGGTCTCCGGCCAGCGGGTCACCACGAAGAACTCGGTGGCGACAGTACGGGTGGCGAGCTGCTGCATCGCCATCGCGATCGCTGCCGCCAGCCTTCCTCAACACTTCATTCCATGTTTTCAGCCCGGGTCCCGGGCACATATCCCGTCTAAATCAACAAGTCGTCAAGCTACACCAGTCCATGGTGAACCAGGTGCACCCTGCGTCCCCTCTTTTCTTCAAGACGTGGCCCTGTTCCTGCCCGGGGCTGATCCCGGCCGAGCAACAGGGCCAGGGGCCACTGTCGGCGAAATGGGACTGGGGGCCCCCTAGTCCCCAGGAAAGCGAGGGTCTTCAGCCACGACAAATACTCCGGAGTCCACATTCTGCGCAAGAGAAGGCCGGCTACGGCTGCTCTCCCGCCAAGTACCCGGGGGCCCGAGCACTGGCCGGGCCCGGGTGTGCATCCCCGGTCCCGGGCGCCGGTCGCCCCGGACCCGGGTGCCGATTGCCGACTGCTCCCGGGAGCCGATGCCCGGCCCCGAGGCCGACTGCCGACTGTCCGGGTGCCGATCCTCCCGGTCCCGGGTGCCGATCGCCTCGGCCCCGGGGGCTGATTGACTCGAAGAACTCAACGGACCAGCTCCCCAACTACCTACATTAATGACGAGGCGACAGGGGCGACTCTTCCACGCGCGGGCGCCTCGTGATGGCCCCCCGTGGACACCCGACTGTGCTGTCAGAAGCCTTTTGACTTCGGTGGTGAGAGCGTGCGCCAAAGTCCAAGCAGTCAGAGACACTTGACTTCGGCAGCGTGCTCCATCACATCCCGTCACATCCTCACGACTCCACCGCCCGCTGCATACCAACTCCGGCATGGCTCAGCAGGCGGACGTGTCCAGGACATGGGAGCAGCAGGCGGACGTGCACGACAAGACACCGAGAAGACAAACCATACCTAGCCCTCTCATGTATCTCGGCACTGTGGACTCCCTTGACCTATAAAAGGAGGGTCCATGCCATCGGCTCGGGGGGCGATTGAGCTAGGCAACGAACACCACTCAGATAGCTTACAGAGAGAGCTTCCCAGGGCCCGAGCTGCCTGGGAAGAACACACTGTAGTAACAACTCAAAACCATTCCATCTCCCACATAGTAAACCACACACACAGGAGTAGGGTATTACGCCTCCGAGCGGCCCGAACCTGTCTACTTCCTCCTGTCTTCTTTGTACGCCATCATCCACCGATCGATCTTTCTCCTACACCGGACACCGCATTCACCTAAGAACCACTCCCCTGGCCGAACCTCAAAGGGGGGTCTCTCGACTTCCCGCCGTCGAGGTTTCATCCTCCAACAAACACTGATGACGCGGCCCCGACTAAGGTTGGGAACCGCAAACGTAAGTCGGACGACTTCATTGTGGCAGTCGGTCGTAACCATCTTCGATCTCTAGAACTGAAGATTATCAGAACGATAAGTGACATGCTCAGGGGCTTAAAAGCTCAAATGCAAGGATGGCATCCCACTCCCAACTTATGAAATACCGAACAACTAAGTCACTTTTTGATAAATATTTTTTTTCTTTATATGATATTCTCATCTAAATGGGCTAGAAGGCAACTCACTTCCCTATGGTTTGACTCATATACAGCTTAGTGCCAGTCGGGATCGGATCTAGGGGAATGAGATTATCAATTCCTCACCCGGCCTCTCCAATGTCGTAGCCGCTTACACCTAATAGGTGTACATTTTGCGTATTTTCTATTTTTGCTCTTAATGATTGCGAAAGTACTTAAGTAGCATAAATTCCGATCCGTGAAGCTTTGTTCCATGAAAGACGAACTCAAGTCACCCAAAACGCGTGTCTGGAAAAGAACCATGAGCCGACTCCTGATGCTCGGGGGCTATGACTAGTCGGGCATGTTGTATTCCTAGAAGGAAATCCCTTGGTCGAAGTCCGACCGGGATTCCTACTCTATAACCCTGTCCCCCGGTATATAAGGGGAGGCAGGGCGCCCCCTGAGGGCATATCAAAATCTCACCAGAGAAACCTCAAAGGCAATACACCACAACTGGACGTAGGATATTACCTCATCTCGAGGGCTTGAACCAGTATAAATTATTTCGTGTTCCTTTGCAATCCATCAAGTTTAGATCTCACGAGTAACCCCATATTATTATTGCCGATATAAAACATTGACAATATCTATCCTTTGTACTTTCCGGTTAGGAATGTCTCATCGATTTAGAGAATGGGACAACAATGCACAAAGGCCTAAATGCAAGCACATAATACAAAGAATACTCGTTGCAACACACTTTGATTACCATGGTCAATTGATGGGAAAGCTTTTAGGTCGTAGTAGGTCTATGGATTCCTCTGAAGAATGCAGACTAAAAGATGAGGCAAATTATCATAAGATGTTTTAAACGTACCAAACCTCATCTCCACAACCTTCTATTTCGTCCTCCATACCTTCGTATAACTAATTGTGTACTTAAATTTCTCCTCAACATGTCTAACGACTGACCTTGATTCGTACCCCAGGTTGTTCATAATGTGATAGTGCATCTTTGTTGCAATAAAATGCAGATGTTATGTTTCTATAATATTTATCGACACCTTGTAAGTGACATGAATGCTCGGTCACGATTGAAACTTGCCGATAATCCTTTCATTTACCCTTACCCGCCATGGACACCCATCCTTCACGCAATTCACTTCGTATACCGACTTGCTTGACTTTACGACCGAGAACTCCATCTGAAGTGACACCGCCTATTATTTCACTGCCTCATTCAAATCCTCTATGTATGCATACTTAGCCCCCTAAATAACCTCGTTCTCCTTGTACTCCCATGGCACATGATGCCGCTCGGCGATAACAAGCCCGGAGAAGTCCTCGTTGGTCCATTCTGCAGGCATTATATTGTCCTCATCAGACGAATCATCATTCTCTGCATGTTCGTTTTCAGCATCTTCCCTATCCATTTCCTCGACGATGGTATCGATTAGTTCTCCCTTGTCTGCCGCACCTATTGGCTTCCTATCTTCTTTATTCTCTTATTTATTTTCCTCCATTGTTTCGGCATCACCTCCCGTCGCATTTGGACTCTCATCGTCTTGCACGGCCATTGCAACGGTGTTATTCTTCTCGTACACCGACACAAGTATGCCAAGTGGCCAACCACATTGGAATGCATTCTCCAGTACCATCTTCAAGTGGCAGTGCAATCCACCGGCATCAGTTTCTAAAAAAAATCTTCGACTACATGACTGACTACAACATACACGGTTATTGCGTTGATCTGGGGATCGACTCGAAAGCCTCGCATCAACCAGTTGTACACTAACCTGAAACTTCCTTCAACTGGCCTATCAATACCCTTAGCCGTTGAACTGAACTCCGGTAGATCTACACCCTGTGAACCATACCTAACATTTTCTTACCCGTGAAATAACTAAAATATCACCTTATTTGACATCTCTGTTGATGAAAAAATAGAGTTAAACTAGGTACCAACATTCTCCTCACATCTAATACCATGTAATCGATATTTTATAACTACCATCTCTACATAAATTACATCGCCTAACAGATTGACTTAAAAAACTACAGATCTACGAGTAACAACTTATTTTCATATAGTACTATATACGTAACTAGTATAATACTACATCAATTTTTGAATAGAAATAGAAATTGCAAAGGGACACTAGACTTTACCTGCAGACGAATCCGTAAACCAGCAAGGCTTCGCCGCTTTCGTTCGCCTTCGCTCTTAGCTCTCTCTTCTTTTTTTTTATTTTTATGAATTTTATGAATTTTTCGGAGGTTAGGAGGGATTTTATACTGAGCCAGCAAAAAATTGCTCTCCCAAAAGGCGATTTTTAACACTTTTGCAGGCTGCACCCTGCCTCAGAGGCCAGGGAGCCACTATTTATGCAGGAGGCCCCCTGGCCGGCTAAAACCGCCCTCCCAGAGGACGGCAAGGGGGCTGCCTGCAAAATTGCAGACGACCATCTATCACGTCATTAAAGCGCTCTCTGCCATGTCATTAAAAAACGCCCTTTCAGAGGACGTTGGGAGTATATTTTTGTAAAAAAAATTTTAAAAAATAAAATTTTCTAGATATTTTTTAAAAAAATATAAAAATAAAAAAATGTGCTATATATGCATATATGTGAGCTGCTACGTCCATCTGATTCTTCATACTATATATTTGTTGTTCACGGCCTGCTTATCTGCTAGCATCCATCCATCGCTACCTACCTGCATGCACGCGAGTACTGCTGCTTAATTTGCTCGATCGCCGCCGGCCCATACATGGCCGACGACATCAACATCGACTGGTGGCGACTGCGATGACTGTGTACTGCTGCGATGGCGACGGCCTCTATGGCTGCCTTGACGAGTGCTGCAGCGTTGGAAACGAGTCACTCTAACTCTCGCGGACGGAGGTAGAAGATGAACAGTAGACAAAATAGATTTTCTCGGCGACGAACGCCTGTATCTTGGTTTCTATTATTCAAATACACGACTCGGGACACCCTAAAACACGAGCCTACACGGTCAGTTTATACCCACAGCGATGCAGCGCCCACGCACCCACTTCGCGAGCTTCACGCGTACGTACGCATGGCAGGACGACCTGGTTTCACGCGTTCGTGAGCCACATACTCCTCCGCATGAACGGGTCTCCATCCTTCTCGCATGGCGTGCTCCTACATGCGCTCAACCGGCAACGACTTGGCCTTTGGACTCGATCAGCCTGCACCTAAATCTCGACACACATACGTCGAACACACACGCGCGCACGCGTTCTGACCCGGAGCACACACCGGTCAGGTTTATTTCCAACATGCAGCTCTCTCGTCGACGTCGTGGCGTCGCTCTGCCGCTGCCTGCTCTCCGGGTGCTGCTGCTGCCGGCTACCACGGTGGCGTGGACGTCATCGCAAGGGCGGTAAAGGAGAGCCCGGTGGCAGGGCTTGCACTGGCCGAGTTGTCGCTGCTGCTGACGATGCTGATCGACGAGTGCACTGGCTGCCCCCGGTGCGCCGGCGCCGCCGCCGCGGAGACAGCAGCAAAAAGGTGACGCCGGGGTTCGTCAAGGAGGGAGGGAGAACAATGACGGTCGAGCCGTTGGAGCGGAAGCTCGCCGGCCCGGACATCAGTGCGAGGTCTGCAATGGAGAGCGCCGCGGCATGGGCCGTAGTACTGGTCGACTCGCTGACGACGATATGATCGACGAAACTCAGCTGGCCGGTACTGCGCCGCCGCCGCCGCCACCGCAACATCAGCCCCAGAGAGATGCCGGGGTTCGTGAATAAGAGCACGAAGGCGGCAGCCGAGCCGTTGGGGCGGAAGCTCGCCGGCCCGGAGCTGATCAGGTAATTAGTACCAGCCGGTGCACCGAACAACGTCCACAAGCAGCCGCAGCAGCAGGCCGACGAGGAGCAACTGGGCCACCGGGGATTGCAGGATAATACGACGTGCTCGCCGAAGCTTGGCCTGTCGACGGCGGCAGCTTGACGACATAGTAACATAGCTCCATGCCTCCATTGCATATTTGCATCTATCGATCGACGACTAGCGACAGCATGCAATGCACGCTAGCTCATCATATCCATGTATTCTGTCGACGTGTGCCTACGTAAGGATTGTAGTATTGGATGGAATTATTAGTGTTCTAATTTGCATGTGTTTATGATCAAAAGATTCGACTTTGTATTAGAGACCCACTTTCACTTAGCACAAGTAGTAGCCGTTCGGTACAAGGAAGGTGGAATTGAGTGTGAAGAAGCTATGAGATACACGCATAGAAGGATCTAGAAGCATCTAGGACAGCTAGAGGAAGCAGGGTTTGTAATTTTGTTTTGCTTATTTATGCCAGGGGCACCAAAATTTCTGAGATTTCGGAACAAAATTTTTTGAAATCTGAACAGATTTTAACCAAATTTAAATAAAATTTGATCAAATTCATAAAAATGTGAAAAAATTAATTTTTTCGGGCAAAATAGTTTCATGCTAGGGGTCAGAAATTTCCGAAATTTTGAAAATTTCGTTCTAAAATCGCAGACCCTGAGAGGAAGAGGAAGGAAATTGGTGGTGAATGAGGAAATCACGAGGAGCCAAGACCGGTCTCCAGGTCGCCGTCGCCGTTCTGTCCAGTTCATTGATCAATTCCCAAAACTGCTGTTGATGATGATTATGTAGTGATGATTCTTGCAATTGCTTGGGTCTGGTTTGCAGAAAGGTTAACGCAGACCAGGTGTAGCCCAATAGCTCCTGACATTTTGTCACAAGCAAGAAGCAGCCTTCGTTACCCAAATACGGGGATACGAATATGATATGCGATATGGGGATACGGCAATTTTCCAAAAATACAGATACGGAGATATGTTTGTATATATAGACATAAATACAAAATACTAAAATTAATAAATTGAAATGGGGAATTGGGATACTATAGTCTTGCACGCACAATCTCACCAAAGTACAGAAACAGAGGAAAAAAACAAAGTGTAAATAAGTACAAGGACACAATATAATGCACATATCACAAAATAATAGTTCAACTATACACCGATATACCCACACAAGATCGTGACCACAAATAGATAGATAGTTCACACAAATCACAACCAGCTCATAGAGGTAGCTAGATAACATAACATCAACATAGATGCAGTAGGATTGGGAGCCAAACTATCACTAAGATTGCTAGATGCACTAGCACTTGAGCTTCCAGTAACATAATCCAGTGGATCTAACAAAAAAGATAGTATTTGTACTAAGAAAAGAACAAGGCCATTTCATTCTTGCAGATCCATTCGATAAAAAATAAGCGCATTGCATATCAAGCATGGAAGGCAAAAAAGAGGGGTTTTGTCCACAGGGGAACGGGGAAAGGGAGCTCGGGGAGGAGCTGCCAACATGCGTCCGACAACGGCGCAGCGCCCGACGACGGCAGCGGCAACGGCCATCAGTAACAGCGCCGGAACGTGTGGGGGGGGGGGGGTCGTCACAGGGGAACGAGGGGAAAAAGGAGCTCGAGGAGGAGCTGCCAACCTGCGCTCGATGGTGGCGCAAGCGCCCGGTGACGGTGATGGCGGCGGTAGCGGCAACGGCAACGGCGCCGGGACGTGTGGGGGGAGTCGGGAGCGAGAGGTGGAGGCGGCGCACCAGTGGGCCAGATCGTTATTCCGTGAGTTTTTTAGACGTGAGTGATTTAGGGTTTTGCCGTATCAGAGTGTATCGGACACGTATCTGAAATTATTTTATTTATTTAAAAATAAAAAATTACTGGCCAGATACATATGGGATACGTATCTAGGCGTATCGGATATTTATCCATATCCGATCGCGTATATGAGGCTTAACTGTAGGTATCATAGGAAGCAGCTACTCTCCCTCTAGTAAAAAACAAGTTGTTTTTTTTTTTACTTTTTAAAGTCAACATCGTACACCTTTGACTATATAGATTATTAGCATAAAATAAAAAAGACATGCATAATTGTAATAGTAAAAAACCAATATTATGATAAACTTGAATATATTGTTTTATATTAAAAACTTCTATTTTAAATAATTTTTATATTTAAAGTTAACTCATGTTAACTGTATATATTCCAAAACAACTTTATTTTTTTAACTGGAGTAAGGAAGTACTTCTTCTGTCCCATACCCATAGTAGGACTTTTCCTATTTTTTAAAAAAATTAAAGTTAGGATGAGTAGTAGTTATGATGGGTTGAAATGAGAAGGTAAAAAAAAAATTAATAGAGAAATAATTGTGATTGGTTGATAGGTGAAGAAACAGTAGTATTTTGAAACAAATTTAAATAAAAAAACAGTAATATCATGGGACGGAATGAGTAGATCACGTACACCAAACGTCATCAGATCCCATCAATAAAGAACAGGACGATAATTAACAAGCGGTTGTCTATTGCTAATGGCACCTGATGACTCTGTGATCGACCTGCGGCGCCTGCGTTCCCGGCCGGTGCAGCTTCAGCGGGCACGTCGCGTCCACCCTCCTGCTACCGCCGGCGTGCACCGGCCGGAACCTCACCTCGCCAGTGACAGCTCCAGCGCCATCTCCTCGCCCGTGGTCCTCTCCTTCACCAGCGATCCGTCAACGCCGCGGTGCCCAGATGAGTCGCCACGGCGTCCTCGCTGACGTGGAACCTGTCCGTCTGCAGCGCCTCTACCCACTGGCCGGCGTCCACCAGGCGGAGGGGCTCCCCCCGGCGAGGCGGAGTTCGGCGGTGAGCGGTTGGGTGTACTCGGCGCGCACCGCCCAGTTGAGGTTGCGCACCGCGACGGTGAGGGACAGGCCGTAGTCGAGGTCCGTGCCGTTGGCGCCGGCGAGGTCGAGGCGGGACGGGGACGCGTCCTCCACCGTGACGCGGACGTGGACGATGGCGCCGTAGTAGGCGGCAATCAGCAGCAGGGCGCCCACCAAGAAGGCACGCACGACCCAGACAGCACAGCCCTCTCTGTGCACGCGCTGCACAAGAACTTGGTTTATGACCCCTAAATTCGTGTTTTTTCAAGAAATCCAAACTCAAGTCGAAGGTGTCCAGGTTACCTATACATATACATATAATTAAAAGTTATTATATTTTGCGACACACGTAAGTATACGACGGCGGGAAGGGATTGCGCTGGTCAACATGGACCCTTTCCGTCCCGACCCAACCAACATGGGCCGCTCGGAGCCTACCATGCCGGCCCAATGCAATGGGCTGCACGTGCACCACACACGAATTTTCACTGTTAATAATTTAATTTATTTTTTAATTTACAAAACTAAATTTTAATTTTTTTTTTGCAGAAATACACTCTTGCCGTCGTGGGCCAGGGCGGCATTTAAAAACCGCCGTGGGCTAGGGCGGCAAATGGCCGGAGCCCATGGCGGCGTCACCAGGCCGTGACGGTGGCCCACGGCGTCAGCGGGCCGGGGGCCACGTAGCATTGCCGCCCTGGGCCACAGCGGCGAATGGACGGCGGTGAATGCATTTTTGCGTTCGGCCCCCTACATTTTTGCGTTTGTCAGCGAGAGTCGCGTGGGCGCGAGCGCAAGCGAGGGCGCGGGTGCGGGCGCGGGCGAGGGGGGGGCCGGCATAGGAGCGGTAGCGGACGAGGGGGGCGAATGAAAATTTGCATTCTGCCCCCTGCAGTTTTGCCAGCCTCACGGGGGGCCATGAGGCATTCGCCGTCCTGGGCCACGGCGGCAAGTCCACGTGGCCCCCCT
Organism: Oryza meyeriana var. granulata; assembly: GCA_003991445.1. Taxonomy (NCBI): domain Eukaryota; kingdom Viridiplantae; phylum Streptophyta; class Magnoliopsida; order Poales; family Poaceae; genus Oryza; species Oryza meyeriana. The sequence goes on from RYFJ01004265.1 coordinate 19,425, forward strand.
CGGCTAACGGCGGCCCACGACGGCGAGGCCATTTGCCGCCCTAGGCCATGGCGGTTTTTAAATGCCGCTCTGACCCACGGCGGCAAGAGTGTATTTCTAAAAAAAAATTAAAATTTAGTTTTGTAAATTAAAAAATAAATTAAATTATTAACAGTAAAAACTCCACCGCACACCGTTCGGGCCCCAAGTAGTTGAGGTCGGATCGGGCCGAGCGAGAAGACAAAAAGACACCGTACGACCACCACCACCTCCTCGCCCCATCGCGGCGGCGTAGACGGCGGCCGCCCGTCTCCGACCAAAACCCTAGCGTCTCCTTCCCCTCTCCCCCCCCTCGCGTCTACTCTACGCAACCATGGTGAGTACCCACGACCGCGAGCCTTGCTGTCCCGATCCGTCCGTTCGTTTACTTGCTTCGTCGGTTCGGCTCCAGATCCATCTCACTGATATCCCCTGCTTGTTCTGCCGCATGGGTGGGTGCTCAGGAGAGGCGGGATCGCGACAGCGGCAGCAGCAGCAGGAATCCTCCTGGGGCTCCGGAGGAGGAGGAGGAGGAGGAGGGGGATCAAGTGTACGGCCTGGAGGATGAGGAGTTCCGGCTGCCGATGAGCCACCGCCCCACGGAGAACCTCGACACGGAGGGGCTGGAGCAGGCCTCCGTCGACACGCAGCTCACCTCCTCCAACGTCGGCTTCAGGCTGCTCCAGAAGATGGGCTGGAAGGGCAAGGGGCTCGGCAAGAACGAGCAAGGTTTGCTTCCTCTTCTCTACTCCTTGCTTGCTTTCTTGCGTTCTCCATCCATTGCAGTACAGTGAATTGCCAAATCGCTATCTTCTAATACTAGTTACTAGTACAGCCATCACTTTTCAAACTACACTGCCATCAACAGCTTAATGTTGACACTTGGCTCTGCCAACTAAGCTTACCAATTTCCACAATTCTGATTGATTTTCTTAGTTGTTTAGTTGTGGTTTGTGAGTCTAGTAACTGTCACTAGATTGGCAGCTGCAGCTCTAATCTTTGTCTTAGACTAAGTTCGGGCTTATTCTTCATGAATAACATATGTTGTTTGCATGGCTAATGGATGTAGAATAACTGAATTGATAAGGCATGGGAGACTAAAGGGGATGCGGGTGGCCACTTTCTGTCTTTGTTCGTGCCTAGGCTTGTAGCATTAGGTTAAGGTTAATTGAGCGAGTTTTTGAGCTGGTTGACTGCCATGCTTCATTTCCATAATTATTGTGTTGTATTTGTGAGGGATGCTTGAGTGGGAGGCGACAGATTGAAATTTCTGATCTTTCCAGAGGCTAGTTTTATGCTTTTATAGGTGTAACTTTAGGCAAATCTATCAATGCAATGTCCTGCTGTAGTTCCTAACAGGCTACTAGTCTTGTTTAGCGGTTCTCCAGATACAATGTTTGTGCTGGAATGTTTTGGATTTGTATTTTTATTGTATCGACTGTTGAAATTGTTTTATGCAGATGAGATGAGCTGAGTTCTAATAAGCTTTGTGCCAATTAAGAATGATTCAGTTAGAATTTAGTCAGTTTACTCACTTGATGCTGTCGAAGGTATCACAGTTCACACTTCATTGATTCCACAACACCCACCTTGCTCACCTTGGTTAGTTCTTTTAGGCAAGGGACTGTTTGGATCTTAGGTTAAGTAAAACCATATATTTTTTCTAAGACTGCAACCTTTTGTCCTTGGTGTTGTTACTTTACTCTGTTTTCCTCTATCTTGTGTTTTCCTCATTTCTCTCTGAACCTTCCCCCGTTCTCTCTGTGCTTATTTCTGTTTGAGCAGTACAAGAATAGTCATGACTAATCACAACGTCAGTGGTACAACTGATTTGGCCGAACTTTATGATCTAATAACCATGATGCCAACTCCAAGTAATTGGAGCATGTTTGGTACTCCGTATGACTGTTCAATTTAACTTCTTTGGTTAGTTATCCCTTGATGTTTATTCAAAATTTTTAACTATCATTGTGTAAAAATCTCTCTATTTTTCCCTCCAGTTACCATCATTGATAAAAAAACACTTATCAGTTCAATATTTTCTGTTAAAGTTCTCTCACCTTCATTACAATACCCTTTTTTATGTGATATAGGTATAATAGAGCCAATAAAAGCTGGTATCAGAGATGCAAAATTGGGTGTGGGGAAGCAAGAGCAAGATGACTTCTTCACATCAGAAGATAATGTGCAAAGGAAGAAGTTAAATATAGAACTTGAGGAGACTGAAGAACATATAAAGAAGCGTGAGGTGTGCAATCAAGCACTGATTCCCTAATTTTCTATTTCTTTGGGGTTGATGCTTGCACTTCAAAAACCTATATCTAGCTGTTGGTATTACATATTGATAGTTTGATACTGTATAAGCTGTTGCACCTTTTTCATGCGCGAGTTGCTAGCATCAGCCCTCATGAACCTTGAGCATTTTGTGCACTTTTTATTTGGTGGTTCTTTTTCCTGCTTGGTGCAAATCATGACAATCCAGGTCATAGCAGAACGCGAGCAGAAAATACGTAGTGAGGTCAAGGAGATACAGAAGGTGTTCTTTTGCAGTCTCTGTAACAAGCAGTACAAATTGGCGCATGAATTTGAGTCTCATTTGAGCTCATACGACCACAATCATAGGAAGGTAATGTGTTTGCAACACTTGGTACATTGAACTTCTCTTCTGCTGCCTTTTCTTTTGTGAAGTATGGGTGCACGTTCATACGTGCCCCCTGCACTGTTGCATATGAATTGTTCAGGACTACATTTCTGATAAGTTCACTGTGGTTTTACAACAGAGGTTTAAGGAAATGAGAGAAATGCAAATCAGCAGCAGCAGTCGTGATGACAGGCAGAAACGTGAGCAACAGCGAGAAGAGAAGGAGCTGGCAAAATTTGCTCAACTGTATCCATTCCATATTTTAATCGATGACAATGATAACTCAATGATGTGCTAACTATGAACAAATGCACTGAATGTTTATTGAACTTGCAATTTCCTTAATGGAACTTCAGGGCTGATGCTCATAGAAAGCAGCAGCAGCAGAAGGAAGAACAATCAGAGAGAATTACAATGAACTTACCTAACCCTGGAAATCAGGATCAGCGTCAAACCTTGAAGTTTGGCTTCTCCAAAATGGCTCCTTCCAAGGTACCTCTCACCTCAACAACATATTTTGTTAAACTTACATGACCATTTATGGAAGTAAGTAGTTTTGTGCTTGCATGAAACTCTTTGAATTTGTTTTTTATTATCTATATTCTCCATTATTTTTCATTACTCTAGTTTGGACACATTAGCTTATTTGGCCTAAAGTGAGTATACAGTGGGTATACAACTATCCTTTCAACATGCCAACAGGGTCCACTTTGTGCCCCAGTAAACTTCATTATACTGTAGTGTCATGGGAGCTCCAAAATGTTAGGTTGTTTTAGAAAAGCATCGTTTGATCAGTAATTTTTGCAGCAGTATCTAATTGTTAACTTGGCCACTCCTTTGCATGGACAGGCTCCAGTTGGCACCATAAGCAAGAAACCAAAGGTTGCTACAAAAGTGTCGTCAGTCTTTGGCAATGAAAGTGATGAAGAATCATGATATTTGCCCAGGAGTGATTACACTGAAGGAAAGGGTCCTGTAGAAGAGAATTAATTTTGGGAACATGCCATGCCATATGTGTAATGCCATGCCATGATCTTGTCATGATGCTCTTTAATCCTGAAGTGGACGGTGGCATCTCTGGTAGTCTCATATGAGCTTCAACGTTGAAATTTTAACTGTATGACGTCGTGGGTACATTGGAAGAGTAACTCAGTTTCCACTACCTATGCTGGATATGGAACTTGATTAGTAGACTGCCCTAGTGCTCAGACAAGGCCCTTGGGACACCTTTGTATTATTGTGTTGGCTTTTATTTAGCACCTTTCAATTAAGACCTGGGATTGCATCCGGTAACTAGTTGTCTGCATCATGTCTGCAAAATTTCTAGAAAGCTTGTCCTCGAGGGCACTATTCAACTGTAGCTGGTTGCTTGCCTTAGTATATGAACAGTTGAACACTTAACAAAACCGCCGCTTGTTTTTTGCATCGTCTTCTATCTGGAGAGGATTTTTTTTTCTGTGGACAATACCAGTGTTGTAGATAAAATAAAAGGCAGGTTAATCAAAGTGCAAACAGCTTGTTGATGGAGCCCATGAGAGGGAGCAGTTGGCTGGATCCATGGATCTGTGGTCCAGGTTTAGCATAGAACAGCTGCATATTTACATGTAATGGGCTTCAGAGATCAGATCATCTGAGTTACTCACATACATGTGGATCGCCTGCCTGTACTACCTTTACTCCTCACATTTCCAGAAGTTAATGCATAGATCTGCTGCTGCTCCACGCCAACATTTGCAGAGCAAGTCAGTGCGTGCAGTGCAAGCATGTCAGATACTGATCAGATGCAAACATCAGTCATTTGTCCTAACAAATAGCCAATCCAATTCAATTATTGGAATTATTGTCATTTTTCCTCTGAAAAGTACAGGTTCTGAACCCAATTTCTAGAAGAGGTTAGCAGATTGATCAGATAATCAACAGCCATTGGTACAATTTTCCTTTCCTCCTTAATTAGTTTCTTTTATTTCCTTCCTTTTCTTCCTTTGATGCATTTTGGTTGGGGATTTGTTGTGAGAAATTGGTGCCATGCAAACCAGCTGCTAGCTCACCCTGAAGATGCCTCATACCTACCACGTACTCCTTCCCTCTTCACTGTTGCTTTCAGCTCATAAAATAGAAGGAAAACCAGACAAAATGGTCGCATGCATGGTTGGCCGGAAAGCTTATATCTCACTAGCATTAGCTCCCATGTTACCATGGCATGCTTGTCACTAGCATGCCAACATTTCAGCAATAATTAACTTTTCAAAAAAAAGAGAAATAATTTGTGTATTCCTTTTTCAAGCAAGCATTTTACTTGTTTGAGCCTAGAGATGATGTAACTACCTATAGTTCAGTTGGTAATTAAGATGCTAGGTTGCTTTGGTTGAAAAACCTAAGTTTGATTATAGCAAAAATCTACATAGCACATATTTTTACTTGTTTGAGCCTAAATAGTTTACTTTCGCAAATATAGTATGCTTGTGTTCATGGACAAGGTCGCAAGGAGTACTGGCATTTTGTCGCCATGTGTGTTGCTAACATCAGAAGCTTTTCAATCCAAATTATTGCCAAGAAACTGAAATATTGCATCCAATAATTCCAAATTTTGAGAGACAAGACACGTAGATGATCCTGACATTAACTAATTGTAGAGAGATATTATAGCAAGGAAGAGAAAGGAACATCAGGACATGGATGAAGTGAGAGGGCAGTTAACCGACTTGAGGCAGGTAAACAACTGAGAATAGCATATTAATTTAGTACTTAGCAACTCCCTCATCCTGTGCTGTGATGGGGAAGCTCAACCTCTCCCCTCTGTTTTTTTCTTCTTTTTGAGAGATATAGCTGCACCTCTGAAATGAAGCAGAGTTACATTCAGATTGTAAAAAATTAATAATAAATAGCGATCTTGGCTAGCTTATACATCACTTTGTTCATCAATGATCTTGAAATCTTCCAAGTTCCAATAGTTACCAGGAGCATTAATTTCATTTCTTAGGCAAATGTTCCACACCCTAGCTGTTGAGACTGTGGCACCATTCTTATGAGCTTATGGGCTAGGTTATTTCCTCGTTCACTTCCCAAAACGTTAAACGGTACGTTTCATGCAAAAATTTTATATATAGAAATTCCTTTAAAAAAATCAAATCAATCCATTTTTAAATTTATAATAGTTAATACTTAATTAATCATGTGCTAATAATCTGTCTTATTTTGCGTGCGGCTGATCAACTCAGCCAAACGTGGAAGCAAATGGTGCCAAGTATCTCATCAACAATTTTCTCTCCAACACACTAATATCTGTTTTAAGGATTTAGCTTTTGGACTCCCATGCCTCATCTAGCACAGTGCTTCAGCGATTGCGGTATAATTTTGCACTATTTCTGAATTATGGTTTATTCCTGCAAAACGGAGGTAAAATGTTTATTTTACAAAAAATCATAGTTGGACACAGCTCATATGCAAGTGACTCTGCCATTGTACTCGGGAACATGTTCGCGAATAATGTGTTGCTCTTCCTATGAAATTGTGGTACCAATCCATGCAGTTTCCCTCTTCTTTCCTATAAAGAATGATACGTGATGAGATAAACTTGTTGTATCTGTCAGTGTTGAGAGAAAGAACCTGATGATAACTTGCCAAGCTCCTGGACTTGATCACGTTCTTCCTGTCATGAAACACACAATTTCAGTAAGCAACCAAAATAAGGGGGTCCATCTGTACCTATTCTGGTACTAGCTACTCCACAACACAAGATTGCAGGCCATACAAACATACAATGCCATGTACAAGTCCAACAACTATCCTCTGAAACTGTCCCACGCTCCTACCAGCAACAATGTGGATCAAGCAGACAGAAATCATCGAGATCGATCTGGCATTCATGATTCAAGCTCGAGAAATTCAGTTTCTTTTCGCTGTTGATGGTTGATTTTTCGACACTTTCGGGTGGTCAAATTTTGTGGACCTAGAGGACTCATAGCTGAAGTACCAATCATTCAAAATAAAATGTCAGCTCAATTTATTGGCACTTACTGATAATATACTATGCACTGTGTACCTTTTTTTCTCACATGTTGTTTTCAGAGAAAGTACTGTTTAATTTCTCACCTGTTGGTGGCTAACTATTATGTTAGGATGTCTCATGCAAGCTCGTACCAGCAAGGAAATGTCAATAGGGGCAATCTTTGCTGGAGAGGACAATCCAGTTCATCAATATTTCTTCTTTGAAAAGATGTGTGCAAACCAATTTTTTCATTTGTGCGAGAATACACGTAACAATTCTAAATATTGACAGGTAAACTTGACAATTGGTCTGGTACTCGAACTCGATCGTATTTACTGGTAGTTTTGCCTAATAACTATGTGTTCAAAGCAAAGAAGTACATTGAATAGTAAGCAACAATCGTGGAATCATACTTTGACTCACCTACCAAGGATCCGATGGTTCTTTCTTTTTTGTCTACTTTACATGGATTTATACGCGCCGTGATAAATATTTTATTTGCATTCGACTTTTGCAGAAAGTTTAAACTGAATGAATTACAAATTTAAATACGTCTTGATTTTCAACTGGCTGATTACCATCTACTGGTTGGGGTTCCGGAAAAGTTACAGTAGAGTATTAGAGTTGACAATGGATAAACCAACATCTACACCTATTTCCCAAGAAGAATGAGATGGCACCCCAAGTACAATGCAATTTGCTGTTTATCTCATTATCTCTGTTATTTGCCATAATACGCATTTCAACAGTCATTTCACTGTACTTTGCTGAATGAAAGTATCACGAACTCAACATTTCACACTATGGTCCAGGGTGTTTTAATAAATGCACACAACCCCACTACCCTGGTCCTGAGGTTGCATTGCATTAATTTCACTTCTCCTTTAGTTTTTTCAGATCCAAATTTCTCACACAATATCCACTGCCATCTTGATTTCTTCTTCTTCTTTTTTCAAAAAAAAAAATGTTTAGGAGGAGTATAGGGTAGAGAGCTGAGCCTTCATATATATCACACCTTCTCCCATGTTGCACTAACTAGGAGGGAGAGAAGAAAATTTATTAGTGCCACCTCGCCTACCAAGTCTCCCCCTCCCTCTCTCATGGCGCTCTCCACTCTCCTCCTTCCCTCCTCCTCTTCCTCCTCCAAGACGGCCACTGTCACCGACACCTCCGACCGCCGGCGCCATCACCACCACCAGAACCACACCAAGCGCAAGAAGAAGCCGCCACCGTCGCTCTCACCGACGCCAAGAACGCCGCCGCCTGCAGGGAGTGGAGGCCACCGCGCCATGGCCGCGTCCAAGAAGAGCAGCAAGCATGTCGTCGTCGCGGCCAAGAGCGGCCAACCCAAGAAAGCGGCGCCGACGACGCCTTCTCGCGCTGCACCTGCTGCGTCGTCGGCGGCGGCCGCGTCGGCGTCGTCGTGGGAGCAGCTGAAGAGCCTGCTCAGCTGCCGGAGCGCGACGGCGGCGGCGCGCGTGCACGACCCCGCCGCTCCGTCCGCGCTGTCGCGCCTCCGCAGCCACGGCGCCGGCGCGTGCGGCGCGTCGCTCTGCGCCATCCGCGACGTGGTCGACGCGGCCAGCTCCGCGGCCTCCTCCGCCGCCGTGTCCGTCGACCGCGACACCACCCCGCTCACCCGCTCCTCCCGCCGCGCGCACCGCGCCGCCTCCTCCTCCGCCTCCGGCGGCAGCGGCCACCACCCCTCCCTCCGCGGCCTCTCCGGCTGCTACGAGTGCCGCGCCATCAACGTCGAGCCCATGTCAAGGTCTCCTAATCACTGCCATTACTGCTCGATTAACTCCTGAATTAAGTGTCCCCGCAAAAAAAAAAAAACTGCGCATAATTAACCAAAATAATTAGCGATTAATCTTGTGTTAATTAGGAGGTATCCGAGGCCACGGGAGCTGTGCGCTTGCTCGCAGTGTGGAGAGGTGTTCACCAAGGCCGACAGCTTGGAGCATCACCAAGCCATTCGCCATGCTGGTATACACATATATGTCTTCACTAATGATTCCCGCAAAATTTCTGTAAAATTTACGTGAAATTTCTAAAAAATTATATGAAATTAATGAATTTTACATAGGCCGTAAATGGTTGATATTCATTGTCATTGTGGTCCGATTGTCGTTTTGCACATCGACACGATATCTTTAACTACACGAAAAGTGACAAACTGAGGTTTATGTTGTGTGAATAATAGTAGTCAATGCCTTTTGGAGCGTAGATCAAGTTAAGATAGTACTCTCAATCTTACTAGTTAGTAATACTAATGAAGAGGCCTTGAGATCTGCGTGTGTGGGTGCTATATATTGGCCGGTCAATATGATTGGTCTACTCATGGCAAAATGATGGATATTACCACAGAACACCAATACTATTGTTATAATCTTAGTGGAGTAAAAGTGTTATTAGTTTACTAGTTTCTTGGCACATCAAACCATGTGAGATGAAATGAGAGGAGACAAACAGAAAGGAGAAGGAAGATGCTGCTCATCAAAGCTATTAACCCCATCTTCCTTTTTCTCTTTTCCTCTGTCTTTTGTGGGTTACAAGGAAGCTACTGCCTTGTGTACATGAGCACCCAAAGCACATTAATCTGTGATTAATTTAGTTAAGATTGGATGGAAAAAAACAAATCAAAAGATGGCCACCTTGCATGCTTGCAGTTGCATCTGCATCTCCATTTGCTAATGGCAGATAGCTAGAAGCTTTCTGACTGCTGATGGCATATCTCAATGCACATGATTAGTTATTATAAAGATCATTAATTAACAGCGCTGACAGTACAGTGCCTGATTAAGACAATACACCAGAAGCTAGAGAATCAATGTAGGGAGTACTAGAAAGACTGCACAGTGAGATCCCAGTTGTTCTACAACTACAGTAGTTGGGCAAGTATCCATCCAATCTGCCAATTTATAGTGGTTGGCAGCACACAGGATCTGCATGCACTTTGTGTAACCCTCTGAAAAGGAAACAGGAACACACTTACACTTTTGTGAAATTAGTATTCCATTAGGACCAAAATATAAAAAAAAATCAGATTGTTTGGGGGTCATTTACCTGCTTGTCTATCTGAATATGCATATCTGCTGATAGACAACTTTAAACTGCCATGGCAACCTACTTCTATTATGGTTAAGTGATGTGCTTGCATGAACATGTACATCCTCCTCCTCAACTGTTTAGGTCAATTGAATTGTCCTATCACAGGACAGTGCTGTACTATTGCCTTAATACAATGTAATTATTGTTGCTGATGCTGCCGAGACGAAGTACTGATCTCCTGAATTCCAGTGCCTTGATTGCACACTGTCTGCTAGTATGATAACTGTGACAATAGTAGGCTTAGCTAAGCACATGCAGATCCACTCACTGCATTTAATGCCCTTAGCTAGCTGTGGTTAATCTCTCCATTACATTACGGTAGATCCAATTAATTAGCTTGCTCCCTGAAGGATTACTGCACACTAATCATCACGCAATTAGTGAGTTGATTTTTTTTTTCTCTTGCAGTGTCGGAGCTGGGGCCGGAAGACTCAGGGCGCAACATCGTGGAGATCATCTTTAAGTCGAGCTGGCAGAAGCACGACCGTCCGATCTGCCAGATCGACCGCATCCTCAAGGTGCACAACGCGCCTCGCACCGTGGCGCGCTTCGAGGCCTACCGCGACGCCGTGCGCACCCGCTGCGCGCGCCACCGCCGCCCGCGCCGCCGCCGACGGCAACGAGCTGCTCCGCTTCCACTCCGCCGGCCTCGCCTGCGCCCTCGGCCTCAACGGCGCCACCTCGCTCTGCGCCGACTCCTCCTCGACGACGACGGCTGACGGCACCGCCGACGCATGTGGCGCCGCCTGCGGCGTGTGCGTGGCGATCCGGCACGGGTTCGCGCCGTGGGTGGGCGCACACCCGCTCGGCGTGCGCACCACGGCGAGCAGCGGCCGCGCTCACGACTGCGGCGCCGCGACGTCGGCGGTGCAGCAGGGGTGCCGGGCAATGCTGGTGTGCCGTGTCATCGCCGGCCGGGTCCGCCGGAACGACGCCGCGGCGGCGGAGGAGGGACCGTTCGACTCGGTGGCCGGCGACGAGGCGGCGAGCAGCGTGTACGGCAATCTGGAGGAGCTGTTCGTGGCGAACCCGAGGGCCATACTGCCGTGCTTCGTCGTCATCTACCGTGTCGCCGAGTGAAGCAACAGCACTTCAAGTAATCAACCAATTAATTAATTGTATCACCCATTGTTTGTATTAACGATTTCAACATCATATATATGTAATAGTATTACGAGTGCTGCTTACTAAATGTATAAATGCATTTTCAGGGGAATTAGTTTGTTCAACTTTGTTTCCTTTATCTAGTTGCTAGTGTTGCATCAGTTTGTATTGTATTTGTATGTATGGACAAAATTAAACTAGCTACTGATTAGATAAAGCTTCGATCTACGCGCTTCAACTAATCATTCAGGTTGATGGTTCATTGATGTACGGTTAATCATAAATTCATAATGTGTCGTCGTATTAATCCAATTTGCAACAATATAATTATGTAGGAGTATTTATTTGTTAAGATACGTACATAATCCAAAACCATTTGACATTACACCAGCTACATATTCATGATCAAGAATGCATTAATTGGACATTGGCATCATATTCATACATATAGTCATATGTGCATGAAATTTCTTGTGATTGCATTAGTTAGGCAATGCACATCACCGTCTTGTTTGCTCAACTACTTTAACAGTATTGGTGGACCTAATCTAGCTTCTTTCTCAACTCTGATGCATGATCAGATCAATCAGCTATGCATCCATGCAGAGACAGAATCTCACCTTTGCAAGATGTGACGCATGATGTGGGTACGTTTGCTACGAACTTTTCACCAAATTTTATCAGTTGCCATCTATTCACAAAGTCAACCACACATGGGTGTTTTCGCCTTTTCCAGTTGGATCAGATCAATGATTATTACAGGTTAATTTTTATGGCGACCTATTTCACTTAAAAATTTACCTGTTCGGTTAGTTCATAATTAATTACAGATCGAAGAAAATTAACACGTACGTGCTTATTTCTTTGGTCTGTTCATCATATCTAGTGTTTTTCCTTTTATGTTTGGAGGCTGAGAGAATTCCTTTGAGCTCCGGAAATCGTGCACATACATGCAATTAATTTACTGCTCCCTCGGTATTTAAATTTACTCCCTCTGTATATGACACCCACAGTTGACTTTATTATATTACACTTTTAAAACATTAACCATCTATAACTCTAAAAATATTTAGTTTGAAAATATAAAAATCATATGGGGTAGATTTTTCTTTATAAATACTTTTATAATATTACTATAATTTTGTTAGATATCAATGTTATATTCTAGAAATTAAAATAGTGGTCAAAGTTATATCCTAGAGACCGGATAAACTTAAAAGTTATTTAAATACGGAGGTAGTATATGCCAAACCCTTCTTTGTTTAACTTTAATGGATTTTTTAATTAATGTGACACGATAACCATGTTTTAGTTCTCTCTAAGATCAGAAAATCAAACCCATTATGTGGCACAATTACTTGAAACCAAACAGAAAGCAAAAGTCAAGATTCCTATCCTCCAATTCACCTAGAGCTAGTGTAGTTGCTAACCATAGAAAATTAAATATTGTTTCTGATTTCGAATATAAGTCATCCTAGCTTTTAAATTCTTTTCTAAATTTATAGCACCGTTTCGTCTTTCTTATTCGTTTTCCTCTTAAAAAATGACTCATCTCTTTTAATGTGTATAAATAAAAGCAACAAATTAAAGTGATTTGAGTTATTTTCTGTTCTCATCCGTATATGACTAAAGCCACCTGTATTTACAATCAGAAGGAGTATACCGTCAGGACATCATGAGATCAATCAGAGGGAATTACTGAATATCCTCACCTTGTGAGTTCTTTTTATTAGACTGGGTTTTGCAAGAGTGGGTCAATGCCTTAGAACATGATTATGTTGTTTATATTGTCTTCCTAGTTATGCCCATTTTAGTTATCCTCCAATCTACTATGTTGATCGAATCTGTGACACGTGATCTCAAGAATCTTAGAGGTGAAAGCTTCATGAAGTTGTGTGTTGACTATTAGGTGAAATGGAGAAGAACTTGTTAACTTGTTCTTGAATAGTACCCCAAAGGTATGTTTGGTTGCTCGCATTGCTCTAGTGTCCGTATGAGCCATCTAGGTTAGTCTTGGCCAGGGTGAGTGGGTGTAAAAGGGATTTGTTTGGTTGGCTGAATAGGTTTATACATGATGTTATGGGACGTTGTTTGGATGGTTGTATGAAGGAATTGATATAAATGTTGTATAGAAGAGATTTTGTTTGGTTAGTTGCATAGGGTGTGTTTGGTTGCTCATATGTCTCCAGCCTGGCTTGTATCTCTCATCTAATGTGTCCTTAGCCTAGTTAGGGTAATGCAGTTGGCTTTGTTTGGTTGCCTGGATGGATTTATCTTGGATGATTTGAGATGTTGTTTGATTGGTTGTATCCCAGGATGTTGTATGTAAGAGACGGTGTTTGGTTGAATGTTTGGACCCTGAGTTGAGTTACCTCTTGTTACAAATGGTAAAATTACCGCAGAAAACATGTGAACGAAAAAATTTCTAAGTCGTACTCTTGTGCCTGGTGACGGTTTTACCTAGGTTTTATGGATCAATTTTTTGCCTAACTCACTGTAATAAAGAATTTTTTATTTATGCTTAAAATAGATAAATCAAAATTTTATAACGTTGATTTTAAAAAGTCTAAACGACTTGTTTTTGAGATTGGAGGAAGTAACTTGTTTTGGTTATTAAAAAACTTGTTACGTGGAAACAACAAAACTAAACCGTCAGATTAATCTTGTTCATGTCTTTAACTCGACAATTTGTGTGTGATTTCAGTACTATTTCACTTTTCACTGTGCTGAAGGTGAGCTATAAAAAATGTTACACACTGAAAATTGTGGATTCTCTGAGCAAGTGGATCTCCATACAACTCAACAAAGAAGTTACTCCATGTCTCCATTTTTAACGGCAACAAGATCAGCAGCGAGATTAAGAGAAAGTAACTCCCACTGCCACCTAAATCAGTGCTAAACCACCCACAGAAGGACAAACCACCCAACTAAAATAGCAACATTTTTACTAGATCTAGCCAATTGACGAAAAATACATGTTTTACTTCACCTAAATCAATGCTAAAAACCAAAGAGGGAAGAAGAATGACTGAAGAAGGGGTGAAAGAATAAATCTCTAGATCAGGGTGGTGGTGAGATGAACTTACCTCAGAGCTTGCCGATGGACGGAGCCAACCGGCAGGTGATGAAGTGTGAGAAGGGAGGAGCGATGCTCAGGTCTAGACGGCGACGAGAGAGTGAGGCGACCGGGAGAGTGAGGCGGGTAGCAATAGACAACTCGACGGCGACCACCGGTGCTCCCGGAGCACTCTCGCCGGCGACGAGCGCTCACGGTAGGGAGAGCTCCTACGAACGGTGCAAGGAAGGAGCCAAACCCTAGCTTTTCTTCTAGAGAGTGAAATGAGGAGGAGGTGCGGGGAGGTAACCCTTTCCTCATTGCCTATGCACACGCGGTTGCAGCGAGGGGGTGCGTGGGTGCAGTTTCGCTGCATCGATTCAGCCTAGCCGCGTAGCGATGCTCGCTCCTTGTGTTTTTGCTCAGCCTAGCCTAAAGGGCGATTTTACATCCACCCAACCTGGCTCGCGAGCCAGTGCAGCCAATCATATAGGTGGAAACTTACACGCCAGATGCGAGCCTGGTCCAATACAGGTAACCAAACACACTCGTATAAATCAAAATGGATTGGGTTTAGTTACCTTTTACATAAGCTGTGAGAATACCCTTATAAGCATTTATATTGGAACCGTTTTAGTTGTGCAATCCATGAGGGAGGGATTTGGAATTGTTTTAAGTAGATGTTAAAAACAACGAGAGAAAAGATAATAAACAAAGAAAGAAACGGACAACATGGACTATAATTAGCCCTTAATTCTATCTCGTAAACGCATCGGCTGAGAAAAGGAAAAAAAAAACACAAAGGCTAGCGGCGATCTATCGCCGACCAGCTCCCGTTAAGCCCGCTTGTCACCAGTAGCTTGCTACCAAGGTCAACCCCGTCCACCAACTCACCGTCGAGCAGAGCAGCGGGATGGCTTCGTCGGCCTATTGTGCCGCTCTTGCGTTGTTCCCGTGGCTGATCTGCTGGCAACGAGGTCGCGGCCGCTGGATCTGATGGCTTCGCACTCATGGCAAGAGGAGGAAGAGAGTGCAGGCTGCCAGAAGAGGAGGAGGAGGAGGCGGTGGCGCTTGTAGGAGTGGAGGCTGCTGGATCCAGCGGCGGCGAACTCGTCGGCGACGGATCTGGCGGTGCTGCTGAGCTCGTTACTCCGGTTCTGACGCGGAAGAAGGGGAGGCGGCGGCCGTTCGAGCTCCATCGCCTTCAACCATGAGAAGGGGAGGTGAGCAGACCGAAGTCGGTTCCCGGAGCGAAGCTGCTTCGCTCGCTGCGTTTCTCGCGGGCCTTGCTGCGGGACTCATTTTGCACGAGTTGGCCTTGGCTGGGACAGGCAACGATTTCCTGCATCCATTCATGTGTGCCAACCTCTATGCAGCCAACCACACACCCCCCAAGAGAATTCTGGTTACGCTATCAGATGAAGATGAAGTTCTTCTTATCATGGAAGTATTGATGGATCCTTGCCCAATAAGATCACGGTCTTGTTCACTGGTATTTCTTATGCTCTTAAAAGAGGTTTAGTAAGCACACAAAATTATCGATGTAGCACCTCACTAATAAGTATTCAGAGGTATCGGATTTATATCCCAAATGATGCATGCATGGCTTAAAACAAATCCTTCTTTCTACTTTGGTTGTCTAAGGAAATTTATACTAACCAAACATATGGGTTCTATCCGATAAATAATAAACAATTTATCACACAGATGGCATATGCTATAAACATCTATCTAGTTTAAGAGAATCAGAGCGAGATATCGAAGTTGAAAAGACTTTGGCATGAGTAGAACTCGGCATAACTAGTACTATTACAAAGATTGTTTACTTTGGACACAGGGGCATGTTCCCGTTACCAGTGAGCTGCTACCCTAATCTCTAATGCCAACGTACTAGAGATAATATGGATGATTACAAAGGACGCATGGGGCTGTCACCACCTAGCAACTACGGTCGTACGTTTCTCTAGCTAACCTTTCTTGAAAATATAAGACTTGGGCTCAATGCCTATGACTAATACTAAAGTTCTCTCTCTGATCAGGAAGAAGAACTCCTGTACTTAGCTAGGTGAACTGAGCCCAGACAAAAAACCCGCAAATAGCTTTATAGAACTCTAAGCTATGTAACACAACAATTGGCCAATCGGTCGATCGGAGGAGAATTCCACATACAAAATAAATTACGAGAAGTAAATATGGAAAGTACTCGGCAAGAAAGTAAATATGAAAGCAAGATATATAATAATTGAAGTGTACGAAATCGAAAAAGGATTACATGATTGAAACTCTGAAGAACAACTCCTCCGGAACTTGCCGATCTCCAACTCGACTCGATTTTCGACAGAACTCCTCCTAATTTCCAAACTAGAATCGACAAACCCGACTCAAGCTACACTATGAACGGATAGAATTTTGGAGTGAATGAGTTGAGTGGTGTTGTGAATCAAGTGAGTGAGGGGAGCTATTAATAGTGGCCATGGTAGCAGACACCAGTGTAGCGGTGCTGGTGGCGTTGGCCTTCTGGTCACCACCTACGCTAACTGGCGATGGAGATTGTTCTTTGATCTCCTTCCAACGTGCGTTAGGATCGGTAGTAGGGTTTTTGGGAGTGACTTAGCATATGCAGATCGTCACCTACGCACGAGACTAACTGGTGATGGAGATTGATCTTTGATCTCCTTCCAACGTGCGTTAGGATCGGTAGTCTAGGGTTTTTGGAAGTGACGTAGCATATGTAGATCGTCACCTACGCACGAGTCGGCCTCTCTCTTTTATTGTTGCGCTGAGGAGAACGAGGACGAGCCCGTTATGGAGCACGACATGTTTCTGATCATTGCGCATGGAGTCGTTGAGACTCGTTTGTAAGTTAGCAGAGTGTGGGTGGGCCGTGCCCATCACACCCCTTAGGAGATCAACCAACATGGAGGGAGGGGGCAGCGACGCTTGAGGCAGGGTAGATCGTTGGGAGGCAACAGCAGCGGCAGAATCTCGCGGGTCAGACGGACCATGAGTTGGCTGAGTGGGCCAATGGGGATTAGTACAGAATAGGGGTGGAATCCATTGGGTTTAATTTCATTGGTCGAAAATTTGCAAGGTTTGGAGGAGGAAATTCATACAAATATAATAAAGGCAGTCCCAATTATTAATCGTAAATGCACACATGCATCAGATGGATCCCAGACTAACGCAGCAAATGGCTGGCAAATTTGCCCAGATCACAAAACATGCAAGCATAACTACGTACATGATGAGAAAGCAGTCAGCATGAAGAATAAGGATATCAAACGCAATTTCTCGTGAAGACAATTCAATTTATGCATAGCTTAACGTAATGCAAGTTGGGCAGACCTCGTTTTGAAACGTCGGAATTTGGTCGAGATCATATTAGAATTATAATGCTGCCTACGGCAGTGATATGGCTCCTACAGTAATTACTCTGCCATCAATTCATCCGCGCTGTACGTATTAGATCGTGAAAACAAATTCATCAGAAATTTACTTGCAACACCAGCAAGCGATCAAGGATCTTAAATTAATCACCTCATTACCATGATGCTGATCAATACCTCTGCCCTGTCTGCTCAGTCCTTAGGCTGACCGCTCACTGGTAATTGCATTGCATCAGCCATCACTTATGAAAGGTCAGAGACCAACAAAAAAATTAATTAATTTTAGATAGTAGTAGATGATATCTGAGTTAAGATTGGTTAGATTTGTTTAATCAGTAAGAAAAGAAGGGCTGTCTAGATTTCAGTCACCTGAAATTTTACAAAATTTCAGTCACTTTTTTATGTCATTGAATCTGCAATCAACGATGGATAGCACCGCTTCGCTCCTATGTTTTCAGCCCAGGTATTGTGACCTATGTACATGCTCTGTGGGTTTTATTTTCTTTGAGGGCTTTGTGACATCTACATTTATGGGCATTATATTTTGGTCTTTTTTTGAATTAATCAGTGGGCTTCATATCTGATTCTCTACACTTAAAAACCGGCCCAAAAAATCAAACATACAAGCTGTGAACACTCACATGACATACATCTTGCAAAAGAAGCAAAATCCGCACAGATCAATTCCCTCACACACACATTGATCTGTAACAATCTGTAACACCCAGCTCGTTCTTGCTAAGAGGACATGCAGTCTGATGGGCTTGCTAAAAGGACTTAGCACGTGACATGCATATACAGTGGTGGACATGATCCCAGATCAATCTATGCTGACTACGTATAGCTTTGTACCATGCCATGTATACTCCAAAAATTCAGAAGTACAGAACAAATAAAAGAAGCTTATGAAATGAATGAAGTCTGCGACTATCATGAATTGTGAATGTCTATCAAATCGAATGTACATATCAACTGGCAAAAGCAGGCAACTAATCAGTCACTTCTACAAAATGGTAGCGTTATTTTTCAGGCCATGTGAAACCAAAAAAAAAAAGAGACAAGTTGTAGATATCACACAGGCTGGATATCAACAGGCTGTATATCCCCATAACAAGTTGAAAAAGCACACGTAGAGGAAAAAGAAAATAAAACAGAACCCAAATTGCACCGCCTTGCAATAAAAATTACACTATCATTTGCACTACAATAATATCAAACTTAATATGCAATTTTGATTTTTTAAAATTTTTATTCCTATGTTAGATAGAGTGTTTTGTGTACTAGATAGATGCCCTGAGTCATGAAGATACCCAAAATGTGAAAAAGGTTTTTGACCATGTAGACGCCCATAAAGTTCTACAAAACTTCATGGTCATATATACAACAACATTAGATAGAGAACACAAAAACCAGAGATACAAGACTTATACAATTTTTAACATAACTGGCAACTAAATGGCCTAGCCATTCAAAGCAGATAACTAAATGGAACACAAAGAAAATGCCCAGGTACTCACATGTCAAACCCTTCCAAATTGTTATTTCTTTGTTCATATGCTTCTGCACACGCCCCTACCAGAATGTTTTCTATTTGATATAGTTCTGCCTTAAGGTTTTGTTGCTGCTAGTATGGTAACAAGAGAAAAAAATTTATTATTGTTCTTTTGAATAACTAGTACAAAATTTCCTAGTATAGTTCTGGTAAGGATGATATCAGGCATTTCATCAAGCACATAGTGGGCATGAAAAAACCATAAAACAACCAAACAAAAGAACACTACCTCAATTCACAGATTTGTCCAGATCCTGTAAAGGTAGAAATAGATTTGCATAAACGGAGGCGCTAATCAGGAACTCGAAACATCGATAGCACTAACACATCACATGGGGATTTTGGGGGAAATTAAACCCCATCAAAAGAGGATCAAAATGCAACCCATAGCAACGCAAATTACCGGCTACAAATCGCAATCAGCTGCATGTACTGAAAACCAAAAACTGTATCTAAATGACGACCGTACCATGGGGCAAGCAACGACGAGAGCTTCGAGAAACAGAAACCATCACCAGGGAGCCGGAGGGCTCGAGGACCCGCGGCGACTGACGGGGAGACGCCGGTGCCCACATCAGCCGGTGGCGGCCACCCTCGCTGAGCTCGATCTCCCGAGCACATCACCGAGAGCTCCGCCTCTCCCTCGAAACTGCTGTGGACGAGACGGCGTCCATCTCCCTTCTCAAAGATTTCAGGTTGGACAAAATCAACAAAACCCAAACCGACCATGAATCCTATAGTTAGAATCCACTGGCTCCTAAAGTCCCGTATGCAAATACGATATATCATTTAATTATTATATTATAAAACTTATAAAAACATCCTATATTATCTATAATTTATTAGATTTTAAAGCTTAATATGCAAACAAATCAAATGATCATCCCTACGTTATTTTTATAAAATTTTAACATATATTTATATATCATTTTAATAATATTTAATATATATTTATATATGTATTTTATAGTAAAATACGATGCATCATCTAGTTGATACAATGGAGGGACAAATTCGACTGAAAATTTTTCAGTTTACAAGTGACTGAAAACTAGCAATTCCCTAAGAAAATTCAGAGTGTACTTTGCCAGGCGGCTTGCTGCCATTTGCATGTTTTGTCACTTCCAAGGCCCGGAATTCGTAGCAGTAATAAGAGATGGCTCTGCTGGAGAATTACTTTAGTCCGAGTCCTTTACTTGCCTACATCTTAAATTATTTGTCGCTACAAATTTGAGAAAACAAGGAAAATGGATACGCAAAATATGCTCTTAAAATTTTAGGTTAATTAGATATATGTCATTATATATTTGCTATATTGAAAAAAATACTATTACTATTTATAAAACCTGCTACGTGCCACAGAAATTTTATAAAATTAGAACGACACCATTGCTATCGAATATTCTTATCAAGCTCCGTCTAAGGGCATGCTTTCTTCCTCGTTGTCTTCTTCTTCCTCTGGAGACGAGAGGGGCAGAGGTTCTTGTCATCTAGGAATCGCTGGTGAGTACCTCGATGTAGCTCGGGAGACGGTGGTGGTGCGCCGCCTTGGGTGGGAACAGCGCCGCGTAGAGGCGGCGGAAGGAGTGGACGGGCACACAGTCCTATCTCATGGTCGCCCCTCTGCTGGTCTTCTGTGGCGACCCCGGTGAGTGCCCCGATGCCCACCTCGCCCGCTTTGACCGCGTCAACACCACCGCCACATCCCCGGCTAAGAGCATCTCCAGCAGGGACCTCAAACCCAGCCCCTAAACAGGTTTTGAGCGGTGAGACAAAAATTTCAGGTCCAGCAGAGACCCTAATAGAGCCCCCAAAATGAGAAGGCCCCCAAATCCAGCCTCCAAGCCCTCAGTCCTAGGGGCTCTACGCCACAGCCCCTATCGAAGTTTTTTTTGGCGCCTATGACAATTCCTGCGCTACGCCGCCCGCCGCGTCGCGCCGGCCCGCCGCCCCCTGCTCCTGCGCCGGCAGCCGCCCCCTGCTCCTGCGCCGCGTCGCACCGGCCCGCCGCCCCCTGCTCCTGCGCCGGCCGCCGCCCCTGCCTCCTACGCTGCCCGCCGCCCCTGCCTCCCGGCCCGTCGCCGCCCCTTGCTCCTGCGCCGCCCGCCGTCCGCCCCTTGCTCCTGCGCCGCCCGCCGCCCCTGCCTCTCCGCCTCCTGCGTCGGCCGCCACCCCTAGCTCCATATTTCTTTTATATATTTGTATGAGTACTGGCTGATGTAATATTTATATTTTAGTTATAGTGTCAAACTAGCCATATACATATAGTTTACAATAAAATATAATAGAACAAGAAATGGGGGCTGAAAAATAGGAGCTGTTGCTGGAGTTCGGAGCATTTTTGGGGTCCAAAGAAAATGGGGGCAGCCTCCATTTAACCTTTGGGGCTCTAAAATAGGGGCTATTGCTGGAGATGCTCGCGGTGTGTATCTTCCCGGCATCCCTCGACGGCAACGCAGCGTTGTGGTACGATCTCGCGGTCCCTGGAGCCGACGACTCGCCCCTGCCATGGCATGCCATCTATGCCGCCTTCCTCAACTTCTTCCGCCAGCCGGACGCCGCCGACCGCGCACGCGATGATCTCACGTCGCTGAGGCAGTGCCCCGGCGAGGCCATCAACCGGTACTACCTCCACATGCAGGGGATCCTTTGGCGGTTCCCCAACGGCTGTGGTGCGGACGTCCCCGACGCATTCCTCAAGCTGCAAGCCATGGTTCCGGCCGCCAGATCCAAGAGAGAGGAGGGGAAGATGAACAGGTGTGAGAGGGGACAAAGAAAGAATGGGTTTGGGGAAGAGATGACAGAAATTTTGACAATAATGGCACGGTTCTAATTTTATAAAAATTTCAGTAGCATATAATAGGTTTCATGATTAGTAAAAGTATTTTTTCAATCTAGTAAATTTGTAATGGCATGAATCTAATTAACCCTAAATTTTTAGGGCCATAAAAGATGCTTTCAGGCTAGTTGTAATTGTTGAAAAAGATGCAGTCCGTCTTTCAGGATGGGCGTAACATGTGTATTTATAGACACCCTGGATGCATTCCATAAGTATCTCTCCCTGCAATTTACGCATGGTTTCAATATAAAACATAGTGCTAGCGGTGACTTGCTGGGGTAAAATACATCTTAATCCCATTAACATATTTTACAATACTCTTTTCTGGCAGTAGAATTAATCTAAATTATTTATTTTTTTAATCTAATGGATTAGCTCTCTACTGTTAGTAGAATTAACCTAAATGGTTCATATTTTCTAATCTAATGGATTAGATCTATTTCTAGTACCACCTTAACTATTGTTACTAAAATATTTTTTTTATTGGCAGTAAAATTTGTATATCAATAATTGAGATCACTTCTACTGATAAAGTAAAGAGCACTATAAACTTACGGTTAACTTTTTTTTACAGGCAAGGTACCCGATCTACAAATACAAATTACTCGAGATATGTTTTTGGATCATCTATGGTGACTGATTTATGACAAAACCATCCAGTCATCCGGTGCTTCCTCCTTGCCACATTCCACAGCAGAGAAGAAAACATAAAAAGAAAAAGAATATAAATTTGGCAACAGATTTATCTAATTAAAAGTACACGAAAAATTAAAAAAAACATCTACCGGAAATTACCCAAACCACAAAAAGCCTGCAGCCTGCAGCTGTGGTAACCATGAGCCAGCGATCTTTGCGGTTAATTGTGAGATAGCAAAAGCCTGTGTTTTTGTTTAAAATTTACCACCACTCCAGACAATGTTGGACTGTTCGTCTTGGAAGACGCATACTACATATCCAAAACCAGGTCGGGTGTAGTCTTTGATAAACATAATTTACATACGCGGAGCAGAACATAACAAATAACAGAGCAACATCTATACCTCTAGTTTTTAATAAATAACACCGTTGATTTTTATCGTGATGTTTGACCATTCGTCTTATTTAAAAAATTAATGTAAATATAAAAAAAAAGGTATGCTTAAGTTGCTTTAATGATAAACCAGGTCACAACAAAATAAATCATACTTGATTTTATAAATAAAACAAATAGTTAAATATGGTATTAAAAATCAATAGCGTCATTTATTAAAAATCGGAGGAAATAACCGATACATAAAGACTATATTCGTTATGAAGACAATCATATAAACATGGTCAGTCCATATATGTCTGACAAATCACACAGACAGACACAACCACATACTCAACTGCACGAGAAATCAGAGGTCCAGCACCTGCAACTGCAAGCATCCATGCTGTAGCTGATGATGTCCACTCACTAGATCAGTTCATGCCGGTGAAGCTGATGATTTATTCATTGATTTCTAGCTAGCACACCAGACAGCTAGAGACGTCTTCATCTGTATGATCATCTATCCAGAAAGATGATGCATACGCACTCTAATGGAGGGATCGGTCGAACAAGCAGACCAAACCAAACAGAGACCATGTTATTTCTTTTTTTCTGAAAATAAATCTGGCAGATGCAGAGCTCGCACCAGCTAAGCATCCAAACTAACAAGCAGATATATAGAAGATGAGTATATATCTGGCAGCCGGCCGGAGACATACTCATCATTATATTATTGTCTTGCGAACGATTAATCGAGGAAGCACAAATTAAACCACCGGCCGCAAGGATATATATATGTAATGGAGACGGAACTGATGAAGCTGAAGGTGGAAGGAATTGTAAAGGGATAATATCACCTGCAAGCAGAGTCAGAAATGCATGTAGAGTCAAGACACTTTTAATGGATCAAACACTAATAAAAAACAAAGCTCAATCTGATATATATACATGGAGCACGAATTAATGAGCTACGCACATGTATATATATATATGCATGTAATCATCAACTCAGTAGTAATAATCTATATATGACTGGTGTATAGTACGTGCGTGCGTACCTGAGCACGGAGCCTCTAGGCAGTTTGTTCTTGCAGTAGCGTGAGTGGGTGGGCTGCTCGTAGAGGGAAGGATCATGGCCGGCTTCCATCCCGTCCCACTGCAGGCCATCCCACCATTCCTTCTCGCAGTCCACCTTGGGCTTGGGGTTGCAGTCGCGACCAACGGCCGGCAGGCTGGTGAGGCTCCAGCAGCCCCGGATTTCGACGGTCTCGAGGTTGGGCGCCACCATCCTGTGACCACAGATGCGCTCCAGAGAGGGCAGGTCGTGAAGGTGGATGCGCCTCAACTTCAGGAATTCTCTAGGTTCCAGCTGCTCTTGATTATCATCCAGTGGGAAGACATCCTTGAGGTCACCGCAGCACACGATCTCGAGGGTTTCCAAGCAGCGACATGCACGCTCGTTATATAAGGGGAGTACATGTATTAGCCTGGGGCAGCAGTCCAGGTGTAGCACTTGCAGGTCTTCAAATGAACATTCTAAAGGCTCAAACCGCAGCCGGCCCCTTGGATGCCAGTCCCAGATGCATCGTGCCTTTGCTTGTTGGGATGCCCAGAATATCCTCAGATTCCAGAAAACGTCGTCACTATCAATACTAGGTATAGTGAAAACAACGTCTTCAATGTTGGGGCATCTCTCCACTCTGCACCACTCCAACTTCGTCCATTGCCGTTGGTCATATGGATAGCTTGTGATACTTGTGACGGACAAGCTGTCATGCACGTGCAGGCTTGAAGCATATTCACATAAGCGACGTGGCAAAGGCAACAACAATGGTCTGGTCTGCATCCTCTCATCTTGTAAGCTGATGTAGACAGAGGTGCTGACCCTCGACTCGCAAGGCCACATCCAGTTCCCGTGCATGGGTGCTTGCAGTTGCAGGTGCTGGACCTTGAAGTCGGCATCCGCATATAACTTGTTGTTGTCAGCAGCTGGTTGCTGCTGCCGCCGGCTTTTCGTCGTCATCAGCCAAGGCTGTTCAGCCCCGCTAATGGCAGTGGGCCTGCTCTTGCTTATTGTTCTGCCTAATTCACAACAATCAGTAGTAGCAACAGCAACGCTATCTGGAGACGAAATCTCGATGCATGGTCTATCCCAGGCATAACCTATATCATTTAGTGAGCGAAGGAACCTTCCATCCCTCAGTGAAATATACCATTTAAAGTCAGCGGGTGATATCGATGATGCTGCTACAACTGCAGCATGACCAAGTTCAATGCTAGTAGTGTCGATGTGCAGAACCTCCAATGGTACATATGTTGTTGGCCATAGTATTGCATGAAGCTCCTTGCATCTAAGCAGAAAGAGCTTCTTGATGGACCACCAGCTGCCTTCTAGTGCACTTAGGTCAAGGGTTTTAATACAAGTGCCCGACATGTCTAACTCCGTGAGGCTCTCGAACAGTCCTCTCAAAAAAACATTCTTCAACTGGGTGCATCCCTGGAAGGAGATGCTCTCTATCTTGGCTGAGACTTGGCCTTGATCATTGATGCTGCTAGAGAAGCTAAATGACTCGAGTGATGGCGGCAGGACATCAGGGCCAATTCGCTTCAACTCGAAACAGCCATCAAGAATAATTGTCTTAAGCATTGTGCAGCTAGACAGGTTTGGGAATATTAATGCTGTTGCTTCCTGATCATGCTCCTGCACTAGTGGTGACTCATGTTGATCTTGTGTTGGGTCGGTTGTGACTCGGAGCTTGACAAGTTTGAGCAGCCCAGGGGGCTCGGTGCTGCTTCCGACACCAGTACTAGAATTATTATCATCACGGCGTAGATGGCTTATGCTCCAATGCTTGACTCCCTTCACATTCAGCTCCCTAAGGTCGACCATCAAATCTAGGGCCTCTACCGATAATAGCCAATGCCAGTCTGTGTAACTCAGGTCCAGCACCCATAGCTTCCGGAAACATGCTCTACTATCTGTAGTATCCATTGTTGTCGGCGTTGAGTCCTTGTTGTTGTTTTGGTCTTTGCAACGGTCAAGTAGGAGGAATCTTAGGCTACTGCAACAGAGGAAAGGTGGAGATGCAAAACTGAAGGTACACTTGGAGAGATGTATCACACGCAGCTTGTCTGCAGATGAATGCTGGAACATCCTGGCCTCTAGTGATTTCCTGGTACAGCAAGCTGTAGTTGTCCAGTAGGAGGACACATACTTGTAGGGCAGCAAGTATTAGTTGTGCAAAATGGTATTTGTAATCGTCCATGGTAAAAAAATCCAAGGTTAGGTGGTTATAGAGAGCTTGGGCGATCTCCCATGCCCGCCAGCTATGAACACTACTGGTTTCTGAGGTTTGTATGATTCCACTACATACCCAATAGTTAGCTGCGTGGGTACTCTAGTGTTGGGGGTAGTCCCCATGTTGTTGTATCAGCATCAACTGATATGTGATGCACTTCTTAACAAGCTCGGTGCTCATGCCAGTGGATTGAGGGACACCAATGTACCTGGCAGCCTCCTCTGCCTCTTCATGCAGCAGCATCGGAAAGAATTCTTGATCAATGTCTTCAGCTGGATAAGCATATATAGCTACATCACTTAGCCCGGCAAGCTTCTCCCTATCCTTGTTTTTTTCGTGTTCTGTTATCTCAAAAATCTGGAACCTGCTTCGGAAGGTCCACAACAGCGTTTTGCCCAAGGTTCCCATTATTACTGGGACACCGCACTCCAGTAGATCAATGTAGCTGCCGTTGCCGTTGTGGAAGACCACTAAGAATGTGCAGTTGGCAAGAATGCTATATATTGCCCTATTGACATCTGGTATTGCCCCTCTAACGCTCTGCTCCACGCCACTGAAATCATCATCCTCGTCATGCTGGTCGAACATGGCCATCACTGACCAAGGAAGCTCCAGCTCCTGGGCGATGGCCTTCTGCATGGCCCTCTTGCTTTGCCACACCGAGCAATCCACGTGGATGATCTTCTCCCATCTGCTGCGACCACCATCAGCAGCAGCAACTGCCCTCGATGATGATGATGGCCTCAGTCTTTTGGCGACTGCTCTAAGCACGGAGGATGCCCCCAGTCCGTACCAGCCATGGAAATACATCACATTTCCCTTGCTCGTATCCTCCAGCAAATTAATTACCTCATCTGCTGCTTCATCAATGCTGTCTGCACGGATCCTGGTCCACTGCAATTAATCATTACTACTAATTAATTAAACAAGCCTAGCTCTTGTATCTCTAGCTACACGCTTGCTGTGTCTACACAGCACAAGGTATATATATATATATATATAGCTAGGTACGTAGAAATACCAATTCTAATTTTTGAGCATGTTGAGTTAAACTATGAAGGGGTGTGCGTGTGTCTCTCTCTATATGTGTGTGTATGGGAGCAAAGGGAGTATAGTACGAAAGGCCATTTTTAGTTAGGCGTCATGGTTTTTTTAGATGATAAAAGTTTTTATTGAACTCAGCCGAGATACAATTAGGCATCGTGGTTAAGGTGGCTAAAGTTTAGAGAATTTGTAGAGCCAAATCATAAGGAAGAACGGTCTACATATTTTACGAATCCAAACTCTGATGAAATGTCAAAACTTATAAACAGTGCAATTTTCAACCTTAAGCTCTTAAAACTGTTTACTTTTCAACCCTGCCCTAGATTTAGATAGCTTTTGGGTGATTTTGTAATTAATGTAAGCAAGACGCTCAAGTAGTTTAATTTTTTTAAAATTATAAGACTTCAAAAAATTCTAAAGAAACTTTTTTTTTCATTTTCCCTATGGTGTATATATTTATGAGAGCGAAACAAAGTATAATTGGTCACAAAAAGTACAGCACAAACCAGCATATATTAACCATGCATTTTTGTGTGTATAATAAAGTTTATTACACTATATATATTTTCTCTCTTCAACTAGCCAAAAATGGCATTTGATCAGGTGGAGCACGTTCACGCAATTGGGCGGAATGTCCTAGCGTGCTAGTTATAACTGGGACTTTTTCTTACAATACTTTATTTTTCTGCAAATAGAAAAGTTTCGTTGGAGGACTGTTTGCAAATGAGGTTAGCTAGAGAAAAAGGACACTCCTAGAGCCAAATATGACAATGAAAGTGTGTTTCAACAAATTGCGTCCAAATTGGAAGCCTACCCAGCAGTAAATTTTGCCTTTGTCTAATTAATTATTACACGCATGGTAGCTGAATAATTTTCATTCAAAATAAAAAGAACGTCACCGAGTGAATTACCTTCGCTGGTGCCATGATGAGCCGATCTGTCGCCTAGGTCTTCAATTGTGCAATTACAATCAACTAGCAGGCGAGCAGCTCCATCGATCATATCTCAATCGATGTTCTCTGAATCGCTCCTTAGAAATCGATCGACAGCAGAGAATTATGTACATATGTTGAAGCAATGCCCTCTAACCCATGATGTCATCCCTAGGTAGCTCGTTCAAAACCAAAAATTACCACACAGAGATCTTTTTTTTTTCTGAAACGAAACCACAGAGATCTAAAATTAAAGCTTAAAAATGTGTTGATTTGTAGATATGATATATATGTATATACATAGATGAAAACATAGAGAGAAATTACAGCAGGCTGCACGCATGTAGTTACCTTGGTCACGATGTTGAGAACATATCGATGAGAGTAGAGCTAGGAGAAGCCTTGTTACTGGTGGCTACAATGCGTGCAACATTACAACACCATGCTAGCTAGGTCTATTAATTATTCCTTTCGTGTTTGCTGCTTTAGTAATTTTTGCTTTTCTCTGCAAAGCCATATGCAGATTCTTTGCTTGGACTGCCATTGATTACTGGTTAGCAGCTGGGCATCCTTAAAGAGCATAAAGCTAAAGATAAAAGCCAAAGGGCTGCTGTCTATTTATTTTATCTAGTATCAGGGGATCCAATATCTCTACGAGGTAAAACTAGCGAAATTACGGTGCTGTTGTTCGTGTGTTTTAAGTCCAAGTTCTTTACTTTCCTGTATCTTGAATTATTTGTAGCTACAAATTTGGGATAAAAGGGAAAAATGAAGACTGAAATTTTGCTTAAGACTGAAATTGGAAAGGAGAGGCCGCTCTTGTGTTTTGCAGGTCATGGACTGTATTTTAGGAGGGAATTGCTTGTCTACCAAAATGCTTTCATTGCAGAAGCGTAAGCCCTAATGCTTTCATCCACTGCAACATTACAGAAGGTTCCGCTGCAAAACAGAGTAAACATATCACTGCACAAGTACAAGGCACAATTACTAGTGGTAACCTGCTGATCAGGTAGAAATGCATCTCAATCCACTGGACAGCTCAGTCGACTTGTGGCTTAAGAAATTCTCGGGCGTCTGACAAATAGCTAGACTGTTAGAGTTAATCTTGTTGTTAATATTTAATTAGGATAAGTATTTGTACAGGAGTCCTGTCTGTTAGTTGCATCAGTCCATAGCACTTATGTGCACGTGTACGATACAGAGTCCGTATAAAAAGATAAAAAGATTTTATTATTTTGGAGCACTTATGGTGACCTACCAACGATAAAAAGATTTGATAAGGTGTATTTTATTATTTGATAAATAAAATTTGTATGGGCATTTATGCCGACTGCGGAGCAACTCCAATATAACAGAGCAAGATATATAGGTAGTAATTAACTGATATATATTTGTTGCAACTGACATAGTATATTTGTCGCAGAGACAATATCACACACAACCATCAGCATCATTGCTTCCATTCATACAAGTCCATTTAATAACATATCACGCACACACACACAAACAAGTGCACAGCAGCAACTCGACTGCATGAGGATCACCCACTGGATCTCCTCATGTATGCTGCTGAAGCTGATGATTTATTCGTCCATCGCTAACTAAGTAGCTAGAGAAGTTTTCATGTGTATGATCATCTACCCGGAAAGATGATGCATACGTACTCTGCTATGGATGGATCGGTCAGATCGACCAAACCAAACAGAAACCAGGATGGGTAAAATAACTAAGCAGATATATGTCACACCAGCTAAGCATCCATGCATACATAGGCAACCAAGAAGAAATTAACAGAATCCAAACTAGTAACAAGCTGACAACGAGTGTCTTGCAGCCGGCCCGCCGGAGATGTGCTCATCATGCATTATATTAATTGCTGCCTTGCAAAGGATACGATGAAACGAGCGAGCACAATGTACACCGGCCCCAATTAATTAAGGACATATACAACAGAGACAGAGCTGAAGAAGTTCGCTGAAGGGAGGAAATGGAATAGTATATAGCAGATTACTATATATGTATGTATCGATCGATCACCTGAAATTAAGCACGAAACAAGCATGCATGATGCCAAGTCAGACAAATAAAAAGCAAAAGAAGCTCAAGCAGATAGAGCATGCAATGAATTAACCGCCATGCATCATCAAGCTCTAGTCATGCACTAGTAATCTGACATAAGAATGTTACGTACCTGAGCACGGAGCCTCTGGGCTGGGACATGTTCTTGTAGTAGCGTGAGTGGGTGGGCGGCTCGTAGAGGGAGGGGTCATGGCCGGCTTCTATCCCGTCCCACTGCAGGTTGTCCCACCATTCCTTCTCGCAATCCACCTTGGGCTTGGGGTTGCAGTCACGACCAACGGCCGGCAAGCGGGTGAGGCTCCAACAGCCTCGGATTTTGACTGTCTCGAGTTTGGGCGCCAATATCCTCCTATTCCCACAGATGCGCCGTAGCACCGGCAGCTCGTGCAGGTGGATGTGCCTTAGACTGGAGAATTCCACCTCCTCCTCCACCGAATCATCAT
This sequence comes from Oryza meyeriana var. granulata, assembly GCA_003991445.1. NCBI lineage: Eukaryota > Viridiplantae > Streptophyta > Magnoliopsida > Poales > Poaceae > Oryza > Oryza meyeriana. The sequence continues at coordinate 49,928 of RYFJ01004265.1, forward strand.
CTTCCAATGGAAAGACCTCCCTAAGGTCACCACAACACACGATCTCGAGGGTTTCCAATCTAGGCCACGAGAATGCCAAATTTTGCATGCGTATGGTGAGCACATGTATCAGCCTGGGGCAGCAATCTAGGTGTAAGAACTGCAGGTTGTTTAAAGATTTATCATATTTCACCCAAGAAAGCCTTGTAGTGTTTGTTCCCCAGTTCCAGATGTAGCGCGCCTTTGGTAGTTGGGATGCCCAGAGTATCTTTAGATTCATGAAAATGCCCATTATTCCATAGGTACTGTCAGGTGGAGTGAAAACAGCGCCTTCAATATTAGGGCATCTCTCAACTCGGCACCACTCCAAGTTATACCAAAAGTATGGTACATTTGATTGGCCATCGATATTTTTGATGACTGATCCTTCATCCGGATCCGAATGGCCTGTGATACTTGTGATGGACAAGCTGTCATGCACATGCAGACTTGCTGCTCTGCCACAGATAGAATCTGGGATAGGCGGCAATGATCTACTCTGCATCCTCTCATCTTGCAAGCTGATGTAGTGACAGATGTCTTCCCTAGGTTTGCAAGGCCATGTCCAGTCGTAGTATATGGTTGCTTGCAGTTGTAGGTGGTGAACCTTGGTGCCGACATCCGTATATAACTTGTTGCTGTTAGTGGCTGGTTGCTGCTGCTGGCTTATGGTCGTCATCAACGAACGCTGTTCACCACCGCCAATTACAACGGTCCTGCTTTTTCTCATTATTCCTTGGATGTCGCCTAATTCATAACCAATAGCAGCAGCAACAACACCAGCAGGAGATGATATCTCGACGTGATATTTATATAAGGGATAAAATCTGTCTTGTAGCGACCGAAGGAGCCTTCCGTCCCTCAAGGAAATATACCATTTAAAGTCAGCAGGCGATGATGATGATCCTGCTACACCTGTAGCTTGGCCATGTTTAGTGCTAGTAGTGTCGATGTGCAGAACCTCCACCAATGGTGATGCATATATTGTTGGCCATAGTATTGCACGGAGCTCCTCACATCCCACTAGAAAGAGCTGCTTGAGGGGCCAGATGCTGCGCATTGCACGTAGGTCGAGGGTTTCAATACAAGTGCCTGACACGTCAAGCTGCTTGAGCCTCTGAAACAATCCTCTCAGCAAAACACTCTTCAACTTGGTGCACCCCCGGAAGGAGATGCTCTCTATCTTGGCTGAGACATCAACATTGTCATTGCTGCTACTAGAGAAGATAAATGACTCAAGTGACGGTGGTAGGACGTGAGGGTCGAGTCGCTCCAGCTCGACACAGCCTTCAAGGATGATTGTCTTGAGGATGCTCGAGCTAGACAGGTTTGGGAATATTAATGTTGTTGCTACCCGCTCCTGTAGTTGTGGTGACTCGTGTTGATCTTCTGTTGGGTTGGTTGTGACTTGAAGCTTGACAAGGTTGAGCAGTATTGGCTTGCTGCTGCTTCCGGCACCACCATGATCGATGCATAGATGTCTTATGCTCCAATGCTTGACTCCCTTCACATTCAGCTCCCTGAGTTCAATCATTTTATCTAGCGCCTCTGCTGATAGCAGCCAATACCACTTTGTGTAACTCAGCTCCAGCACCCACAGCTTTTGGAACCACGGTCCCCTAGTAGTTGTATCCGATGCCGTCAGTCGAGCTGAGTCAGTCTTGTTCTTTTGGTCGTCTTTGCAATGGTCAAGTAGGAGGAATCTTAGGCTTCTGCAATGAAGGAAGGGCGGAGATGAAAAACTGAAGGTGCACCCAGAGAGATGGATCACCCGTAGCCTGTCTATAGATGAATGTTGGAACATGTTCACCTTTGGTGATATCCTAGAGCCTGTAGTATAGAAGAAGGATGCCTCCAGAGAATCAGAAGGCACTTGTAGTGCTGATACATTCCACCGGTAATACCCATCCAATCTCAGGTTGGTATCCAGAGCTTGGGCAATCTCCCATGCCGACCTATCAGCAGCGGATCGAACGATGCCGCTGCACACCCAATAGTTAGCTTTATAGGTGCCCCAGTCAATGCCATGGCTGCCAACTCTCTCTCTAAGCACCCTATAGTACATGACGCACTCCTTGACAATCTCGGGGCTAATGCCAGGTTTTGGGACACCAGGGTACCTAGCAACTTCCTTGGCTTCTTCATGCAGTAGGAATTCAGAATCAAATCCAACGCGGTCGGTTGGAAGAACATATATAGCGACATCGCTCAGTCCAGCAATGCTCCGCGCATCGCCCACGGCAGTGGAACAAAACCTTCCCTGGGACGTCCACAACACCCTTTTGCCCGAGAGTCCTATTACTGGGACACCACACTCCCATAGATCAATGTAGCTGCCACTCCCGTTGTGGAAGATCACCAAGAATCTACGGGTCCAAAGGTGCTCAAGCATCTGTGTCCTGACTTCTGGTATCACGTCTCTAGCGCCTTGCTCCAAGCCTTCAAAATCATCCTCCTCGTCGCGCTGGTCGAACATGGCCATCACCGACGAATGAAGCTCCACCTCCTGGGCGATGGCCTTCTGCAGAGCCCTCTTGCTTTGCCACAGTGAGCAATCCACATGGATGATCTTGTCCAGCCCCAGCTTCTCCGGTGACGACCTGAGTCGTTTGGCGACCAACTTGAGGATGGCGGATGCCCCCACTCCATACCAGCCATTGAAATAGATCACCGTAGTTTCCTTGCTTGTATCCTCCAAGAAATCAATTATCCTCTCTGCTGCTTCATCGATGTTGCCTGCTTTGATCTCGGTCCACTGCAATTAATCATTACTATACTAATTAGTTAAACAAACCTAGCAAGCTTCTCACAGCTTATATCTATATAGTCTTGCTAGCTGTGTGCACAAAGCAAGGTACATAGAGATACCAATTGGTGATTTCAAAAAGGGATAAGTCCATATTATCCCCCTTAACTTCAAAACCGGGCACAACTTAGAGATACTTTTAAAACCATTTAATCTACACCCGTTGTTCGAAATCGAGATGGTTTTTGCTTAGGTGATGAGGTGGCAATCTAGTCATAAAAATAAAAAAAAGTGTCAGGTCCACCATCAATGAGTTCTCTCTCAACCTCTTCCTCTCGTTTTATCTCTCTACCTCTCTCCAAGCTGTCGACCACCCCTGATCTCGTGCTGCCTCTCTGTACTTGCTGGCGGTTGGCCACCGCCACTGCCTCTTCTTGACCTCTACGCATGATATTTCTCCTAATTCGCCAACTCGCTGCTGCGAAGGAAAGAGGGCAAGCAGCGGAGATGCGCGACTGCTGGGCATGCCGTGGCAACTCGTGGGCACGCCGGCGTCTCCACTTTCCCTCTTAGAGTCTTAGAGTGCGTTCGAAATTTCTGAAGGGAGGGGAAAACTCCCTTATTTTTCATGAACATGCTTCCGAACTGTTAAACGGTGTATTTTTTATAAAAATTTTCTATATAAAAGTTGTTCTAAAAAATCAAATAAATTCATTTTTATAGTTTGTAATAATTATAACTTAATTAATTATATACTAATGGCTTATCTCGTTTTACATGCGTTGAAACTTTTCCCACCTTCCCCATCTGCCGAACTCAGCCTTAGAGGTGGAGAAGAAAAAAAAAAGATGAAATCAGATCACATCGCACAGGTCATGAAGAACAACCAAAAAAAAGAACAGGTTCCACACATCTCAACCAATTTCGTCAGCCAATGAAGTGCCAAGTGGAATCAGAGGATTTGTTTTTACGAAAAAGCGCACACACACACATGCACAGGATCTCATCCTGCATAAATTGGGAAGGCCAGCATGTACCGCCGCTGGTTCTGGACGAAGAAACAGCCATGTCCCCCGTCGCGGCCGAGTGTGCTGAGAGGGGGTTGGTTGAGGGCGAGCGGATATGTGGGGTGGCGAGGATGTCCTGATTTGGGAATTTTTTTGATTTTTAAATTTATTTATTAAAAGATTTGCAAAAATAGATTTTCGTTTCAAAAAATTGCAAAAATAGACTCCCGCCGCCCTCTGGGAGGGCGATTTTTAAAAATCGCCCTCCCAGAGGGCGATTTTATGACGTGGCTGACGGCCGTTGGCCCCCCCGCCGACGGCCGTCAGCCATTTTGCAGGCGGCCCCCCGGTCTCCCAAAAACCGCTCTCTCAGAGGGCGGCAAGGGGGCGCCTGCAAAATGTGCCCAAAAACCGCCTCTGAAAGGGCGGTTTTTGGCTCCCGGGGGGCCGCCTGCAAAGTCGCCATTTGCAGGGTGGTTTTTGCAGGCGGCCCCCTTGCCGCCCTATGGAGGGCGTTTTTATCCCCCGGGTATAAAACCCCCCTCCCAGACTCAAAAAAGTCATAAAATCACTCAAATTAGAGTCCGCGGTAGTATGCGCCTAGGAAATAGTGACGGCAGCCGGTAGTCACATAAAAATTGATTTCGAAAATTAATTTTTTTAAATCAATTTTTTACTTTTTTTTCGGAATATTGGTCCGGACTGTCCGGATAGGTCCGACGGTCCGGACTATATTAACGCTAAATACCGCCCTCCCAGAGGGCTGGCAAGGGCCGCCTGTAATATGGCCGGCCCCCAGGGCGGCATTTTGCAAGGCGGCCCCCTTTGCCGCCCTCTCAGAGGGCGGTTTTTGGAGGCGGGGGCGCCTGCAAAATGGCTGACGGCCGTCGGCGGGGGGGCCAACGGCCGTCAGCCACGTCATAAAATCGCCCTCTGGGAGGGCGATTTTTAAAAATCGCCCTCCCAGAGGGCGGCGGGAGTCTATTTTTGCAATTTTTTGAAACGAAAATCTATTTTTGCAAATCTTTTAATAAATAAATCTAAAAATCAAAAAAGGATAGAGAGAGAATATATGAGGGGGAGGAGAAGAAAGAGAAGTGAAGAGAATGACAGTGGGGGCCTCATCTTTCTATTTTATTTGTGATGATTGGATTGTCACTTCACTGCCACCTAGGCAAAACCATCCCAACCTCATCCCACGCCACGTAGGCGAAAACCATCTCCATCTGGACCCAGGGGTGTAAATTAAATGGCTTTAAAAGTCGAGGGGTGAGTTATACCCATTTTAGTTGTTGAGGTTAGTGTTGAGGGATGAGTTTTAGGACCACACACGATAGTTGAGGTCCGGGCTTATGGACTTATCCCTTTCCAAAAGAATCCTGGAATGGAATAATTTAACTTGAGAAATTTTTGTATAGAGAATCTTGGATTCAAAATATGATTATGAAACTCGATTTCAAATTTCTTATTTGAGTTTAAGGAATGACGTGTACAAAGTAGTTTTTAAATTGTCATGGTTAGTAGAGAATTCAAGAAATTCTAAAAAAAAATCTATCACACCCTTATTTAGGACATGTATTTATAAGTGTGGAAAACGTATAACAGCCCTTGAATAGTGGAATATAAACCGGAAAGAAAGCCAATTTTTTTAGTGATGAATAAGGTTTATTACACTGTATACTCCTCTCAAATTCACTAGAAAAAATGGTTTTTTAATTGGCGGAGTGTGTTCTTAAAATTTAGTGGATTTTCTTAGTGTCCTCCTAGAGTGCTATTTACAATAGGGCCGTTTTTAGAACTTTTCTGAAATACAAAAAAAATTTTAGTGTGGCACTATTGCAAATGAAGTTCAAAAGACCAAATTGAAAAAAAGGGACGATCCTAGAGGCAGCAAATAGATGACAATAAAAATGTGTTTCTACAAATTGCGTCAAAATTAAATTAGATGTCTAGCTAATAGCGAATTTTGCCTTGTTTAATTACATGCATGGTGCGCTAAATAGTTTTCATTCAAACAATAAACAAAATGGCACTGACGTGAATTACCTTGTCCGCTGGCATGATGAGTCGATCTGTCGAGCCTGGCTATTATTTTAATTTGCTAGCTAGATTACAATCGATCGGCCTGAAGCTCCAGAGATCGATCGATCGATTTCTTCAGCCCACACACCAATTAATTATTAATTCTCAGGCCTGCACATTACTATATACACGGTTCCACGCAAGCAAAATATATATAAATAAATTACAATACGGTATACTTTACACTGATTATAATGACAATGCGCCGGGTTAGTTCATAAAATGACGTGTTGCGGTCGTACGGTGCAATCCAAGTGTGATTTAATTTAATTAACCAATGAAGCTACACGGGTGTATGTTTTATTTATGTAAAACTAATGTACTCATCTTGTCATATAAACTAAATACAAATTAATTAACAAGCTTATAGCATGCATTTCATGAATATATCTACTACTAGATAGCTCTCATCGTACGTTGAACGAAAACTCCACGGAATATAAAAGCTTATAACTGTGTTGATTTGTACATAATAATATAGGGTATGAACACACATAGGGAGAACGCATTAAGCTGCATTAGTTACTTGAACACGATGTTGAGAAATCTCCGGCCGGAGAGTCGATTAGCTAGCTAAAGCCATGACCATGCATCTGCGAGCCTAAAAATGAAACGAACTGGATACAAGACGACGTTTGGGCCTTTGGGGAGTAGTAGAGAAGAAGCGTTGCTGGCTAGAATGCGTGCAGTACAAGCTTGGTCTTTTATTCCTTACGTGTTTGCTTTAGTATTTTTTTCCTTTTCTGCAAAAAAGCCGCAAATTAAATCGATATGCTATGTCCTAAGCTGTACGCACCATCGATAATCATCAGATTCTTTGCTTGGACTGCCACTCGATCGGTTATATTATTAGTATAGCATGGGGCCCTCTAAAGTGCATGCATAAATAGGAGGAGACTAGGGCTGGATGGGGTCCTATATATTACAAGATTATCACGGTGTGTTCATCATGTTAGAAAAATATTTCAGATGTTTCATCAATAAAAAATTTTCGAATGTTTCCATTGCCAGTGAAAATATTTATCACTGGTAAAATTGTTTCAACCAAAATGCAACATTAAAAAAATGATTACACATAAAGACCTGTTATATAAGCAACATCAAAGAAAATGCGGCATTTCTGTGAAACATGCGAAGAAAAGAAGAAACACGTCGAGCACAAAAGTGCAATAAATAAACAATGGTTTAACAAACCTTAATCATCTTCTTCCTCTCTCTGCAGCCAGAATCTAGCTTCTCCTCTACTCCATAACCGGATCACCAAAGAGCTTTCATTTCTTCCTAAACATGCTCCTCCGCCTCTTTCCATCGCCTCGTACCACGCCTGCGACCCTCTTGGCGGCAACCTCTTGCTCCCGTTCCTCCTTCTCCTCCTCCTCGCCACTAACATGTCAACGCGCCGCAACTGACAACGGGCGCCAGTTGAAAAGGTACTGAGCAGTGTCCACGCAGTGGTGCGTCTCCCTGGCCGAGCGGAGATAGAGAACATATACAGCTTGCACCTCGGTGACATCGCACTGACGTGCTTCTCGCTGTGCCTCGTCGCCTGGGTACGTGGGGTGACAAGTGTGTACAAACGACTTAGGACCCAAATCGAATAACAATTCGCGGCTTCAAAAACCAAATTCGCTAAATCATCGATGCGCTTGGAATCTTTTTTTTTCACCAGTTCGTGAATATCTTATTTAACTAACAAAAATCAATTGCACTTATTTGAAAACCTCCCTTCCAATATTTACAAAATTCTTATCTTAGTTATTGAAAACTTATATTTACAAATTCAAATTTTCAACTTGGTGTGACCCAAGTCTTCCCTAAGGCCTGCAAGGACCCAGCTCCTGGTTGCCCCACCCAAAGCCAGCTGCCCAATTTTGCGGCGAAGACACTACTTTCCCCGCCTTCTGTCTACCTCCGCATGACCTAGCCGTGCGTTACCTCGCCGTCTCCTGTGCGTCTCAGACCCCATGCTCTGGTCCCACCCTACCGCCGCCATGCCGTTGCCAAGGCCGGCACCCCGCCCGTGCCGCCCATCGTAGCACCACGATTGCGCAGACCCACGCCCGCCGCTAGACACGCGGACCCCCCATGACCTCCCTCGCAGCAGACTGGTCGGCCCCGCCACGATGAGCCGTTGGCACCCCGTCGCGCGACGAGAGCCCAGAAGCGGAAGAGAAGAAGAAGCGAGCCGGATTGACTGGGCCGGATAATTAAACTAATCGCATAATAAACCATAATGACGCAATAACCTCTCTGACCCATGTGGCCAGCGATTAAGGAAAACTAATTAAAATCTTTTAAAATGTCTCAGTGACAGCCCCCGCTCACTTTAAAACTGTCTTAATGGTATGGCCGAGGCTGACATTGAGTCCTGCCAAAGTGGCCACTGGTCGTCAAACCGTGACTTGGCCACCTGTCAACCACTTGACCTTTCCTTTAAAAATAATCATTTCCAACAAAGGCCTAGGCCACTAGCCAGTGACTTAGAGATTTTCTATTAAGAAAAATTTGGAAAATGGAAAACAATGCACTAATGAGTTTTTCAATAACTTATTTTTCAATTTGATCTTTTGACGGCCATAAATCTCTCCT